>JAUCNG010365040.1:0-11835 GCA_032353305.1 Cephalothrix spiralis
CTGCTGCTCTCCTAATGCCTTAATTAGTATATCGACTCTAGAACAATAGAAAGTTAATTAATCTCTTTGTCTTAACTATTTGTTTATTGTTGCAATCAACTCGTCTCGTCAATGCGTACAACCAGATACCTCACTCGATACCGTAGCTACATCAGCTCCAAAAGACCCCCAACGACGCCCGCAGCGCGCCAGAGAGGACCCATAACCCCTTTTCAACGCCGAGTGCAGCGAAACACTCCATGCTACAGACCAACATACTCAATACAGTGTCTACGTATACGGGAGAGTAGCTCGATTAGCGTCGCGTGGCATACCTCTGTACCTTCCAATATAAGTTGCTCCGGACTTGCGCTATGACTACTAATGTAGTCAATTCATAATTAAGTCACAATATATGACGTCATCTGGCTATTTTCCATAATATTGGGACACCCTGTATATTGTCATTTTAGATGCTATGTTAAAGAAAATAAGTTGTTGTTCTTTTAAGTTGTTATTTCCCTGTTCTATATGCCAATTCATACATTCGGTTAAGCCTTCAATTTTTAGACCCTGTTAGACCTAAGGCTACGCTTAATGCCGTAAAAATGTTCACCGAATCACAAATTTTTACGCCCTTTTAGGCAGTGGGTTACGCTTAAGGCCGTAAAACTGTTCTTCAAATCACAAAATTAGCCTCCATTAATCGATTTTTATATGCCAACAAATACCTCCGGTTAAGTCTTTTATGAATGGATAAGGCGCTTCCTACGGAGCAGGTTCGAGTCCAGCCAAGATCGAATTTTTTTCTTATAATTGGTTGTTCGTAATTGGAAATAATGTGCATTGTCATAAAATTATATGAACAAAACATATTGTCCCAATTTAATACACATACATTTTCAGCGTACCGACCAGAGTACCAGTGCCATGTTCCTGATGCTAACCTTTTACCACAAGCAAACGAAAGCTGTTAGACCTAAGGCTACGCTTAATGCCGTTAAAATGTTCTCCAATTCACAAATTTGTACGCGCTTTTAGGCATTGGGCTACGCTTAAGGCCGTAAAACTGTTCTTTAAATCACAAAATTAGCCTCCATTAATCGATTTATATGCCAACAAATACCTCCGGTTAAGTCTTTTATGAATGGAGTAGGCGCTACGGAGCAGGTTCGAGTCCAGCCAAGATCGAAATAAGATTCTTATTAATTGGTTGTTCGTTATTGGAAATTATGTGCATTGTCATAAAACATATTGTCCCAATTTAATACACATACATTTTCAGCGTACCGACCAGAGTACCAGTGCCGTGTTCCTGTTGCTAGCCTTTTACCACCAGCAAACGAAAGCTGTTTCCAATATTCATTAAACAAAAGTGGATTGATTCCATGTGAGAAAGGAAGAATGTATTTCACAAACAGAACAAGGTCTTCTATTGTCTCTGAGGTATGTTCCGACCATAAGGCCATGTACTTCATGTCACGTCAGATTTTAACAATGTTTTTGAAAAAAACTTCAAATTTGGCTCCTGAGGCCACAAAGGATAAATCACAAAGTTGAAAATATAAACTTGAACCTAGAATTTCCACAAGGTTTCCAAAAATATAAGGGAGATTTACGCGGGGGCCGAAAACTGGGGTCTGAAGGTTGGAGGCCAAAAGTTCTATAAACCTGTGTATGTTACTGAATGTTACTAACTGGAGACGGTAAATTATAATTTATTTGTATACACAATTCGGTGGAATTATTGAAATGAGTATTGTACTTTTGGGATTGACACCGCTTTTGTACAGTAGACGAAGAGCAATATAGACAAATGGGGTACCGTTGGAAAGGTCTTAGGACGGGGATTCCCAAAGGCTATATGAGAAGTCGAATCGCGTCACAAAGGCGCCCCTAGCGGCGAAAAACTACATGTTGCTATCTCAGTACAGCTCAAACGGTGATATATTAAAAAAAAACTGATGCCAAAAAATGAAACCAGGAGCCTATTTGTACTCGAAATAGCTAGGTGCCATTTTCTCAAAGTTTGTTTTAGTGACGTCATAGTGTCATTTTAGTGACGACACAGCATTTGTTTCAGAAATTACTTATTAACTATGGCTTGTGACATATCAAATTGAAGGAAATGATAAGTCTAGATCATCTGATGGCACAAAACACATATTTAGGTCATATAGCACCCAAAAGTGCCACAGAGTGTCACAAATCACAATTGGGGTATTTTTTGTCACAATAATATTGCAATGGGGTCATGTAGGGTATTAATGAAAAGGTAATGGCCTAGCGGTTTATTTAGGCTATATGAAAAAGTAAATGACTTCACAAGGGCGCCCCTAGCGGCGAAAAACAACATTTCGCTATCCCAGTATGGGATATTAATAAAAACTGATACCGAAAATGAAATCAGGAACCTATTTCCATATGAAATGGCGAGGTGCCATTTTCTCAAAATATACACAAATTGTAATTTGTGACAATCTGTGCCAATGTGGCACTTGTGGGTGCCATATGACCTAAAAAAATTCAGTACTCACAGTTGATCTAGATTTCGAGTGTTTTGTGCCATCAGATGATCTAGACTTATCATTTCCTTCAATTTGATATGTAACAAGCCATAGTTAATTAGTAATTTCTGAAAAAATGCTGTGATCTCAATAAAATGACACTATGACGTCACTAAAACAAATTGAGAAAATGGCACCTAGCTATTTCGAGTACAAATAGGCTCCTGGTTTCATTTTTGGCATCAATTTTTTAAATATATCACTGTTTGAGCTATACTGAGATAGCGAAATGCGGTTTTTCGCCGCTAGGGGCACCCTATCGACGTCGTTTAACTTCTGATATAGCTTATTCGAATCGTATTTTCAATACCTTTGCAATGATACCAAACACGATCATATTGAAAAATTCCTGTTAACAAAAATACGCCAATTTCAATTTGTGGCACTCTGTGGCATGTTTGTGGCATTTCTGGGTGCCATATGACCTGAATGTGTTTTTTATGCCCTCAGATGATGTGTATTCATCATTTCCTTCAATTTGATATGCAACAAGATATGGTTATTCGATTATTGTGAAAACAGTGCCTTGACTTCACTAAAATGACGCTATGACGTCACTAAAACCAATTTTGAGAAAATGGCACCTAGCCATTTCGAGTACAAATAGGTTCCTGATTTCATTTTGGCATCAGTTTTTTTATTAATATATCACCGTTTGAGCTGTGTACTGAGATAGCGAAATGCAGATTTTCGCCGCTAGGGGCGCCTTTGTGACGCGATTCGACTTTTCATATAGCCTTTGGGAATCCCCGTCCCCAGACCTTTCCAACGGTACCTCATTTGTCTATATTGCTCTCTGTACTGTACAAAAGCGGTGTCAATCCCAAAAGTACAATACTCATTTCAATAAGCTAGTGTTGTATCGTATAAGCCCTAGACACATGCAATAGTATGCAATGGTTTCACCCTTACACGGATAGGCGCACTTGAGTGACCTGAAAAACAGTTTTGCGATTTTGCGATTTTTCACCTCATCCTCCGGATTCGTGAAAGATCTTGAAATGTTTTACAGAAATAAACACTACTAATGGTTAGGTAATCTTATAATATAAGCTGTCATAGAAAAACCATTTGCAACTTAGCAGAAAGCTACGGATATTGAAAATATTCAAGTACTAGATCACCAGGCATAGTTGCTCATTTATTTGATAATAAAGTCAATAAAGGAGCCGGGCTAATAATATACTGTTATTTTTTCAGTTTGATCTGGTTTGTGAAAACGACAATCTCGCCGAATTAACTATAACATTTTTCGTGTTATTTAATGCACTTGGATGTAGTATATTCTCGCCATTATCTGATATATTTGGAAGGAAACCAGTCAATTTGTGCACAACCATGGCTACCTGTGTATTTTCCTTGGCTACTGCATTTGCTCCTGGTTATATCGGTTACATAGTTTTAAGATCGTTGACGGGTTTTTTCTTAAGCGTATGTATTAAAAATTCCTAAATAATCATCAATTCGAGGCAGAAATAAGGCTGTCAGCAGCAAAATTGAACTCTATAGATGATAATCTAGCGCGTTTATTTTCTTCATTAAATCAAATAACACACACTGATTATCCTTTAGATAGCATTGTCCTTAACTTAGAGGACATATAGAAATTTAGTTCAAAAGTTACTAAATCAGTGCTGCCATTCTTTAGTACATTTTTGAACTAAATTTATATATGTAATCTAAAGCCAATATTGGCTATATAAAAGGTAATCACTGTGCGTTATGTGATTTAATGAAGAATATTAAACTCGCTATACAATGTAGATAATCTAGAAAGTTCGATTTTACTGCTGACAGATTTATTTCTGCCTCAAAAGTCAGCAAAAGTCAGCAAAAGTGAGTTTTAAAAGAAGCATAGTACCGAATGCTCGTTCCTGAATTTCCGTTTGCAGTCTAGGAGGAATATCAGTGGCGGATATTGCATGAGGGGAGGGGGGGGACGGGGTGGTGAGTGGCTAGCATTTTGCCTGCCAGCTCCGCAGATTGATATTTCTTGGTCCCCCCACAAATTATTGGAATATCCGCCACTGAGAAATATGGATTTGAGGAGGTAAAACATGTCTTACTCATTCAAGATCATTCAAGTGACTTTATAAATACATGTAACAATAATTGACGGTTTGAGTTTTCTGTTTCTGGGAAAGAAAGAGTTTATGTATCCATTCTTGGGACACCGTATGTGAGTAGGGGAAAATAAAAACCTGTTAAATAATACACTGCATATACTTGCTGTTTTTATGAAATATAAAACAAACATTTTGAATCATTTTAGGGAGTACTGATATCGGGCCAAACTGCAGTGTGTGAGTTATTCTCATCAACAATAAGACCTCAGGCAGTGATGTTTAATGGAATATGGTGGAGCATTAGTATGTTCACCTTGTGTTTCATGGCATACTTCATACGGGACTGGAGAAACTTTCAGATTGCAATATCAGTGTTTCCTTCACTTTTCCTTTTACCATTATGGTAAGTTAAGATACCCATAGGCCCACACATGATAATCTAACAAGTTCAAACTTGTTCAATTAATACGATGTCATTATCAATCACGTGCATGGCTGGATGTGAGTAATAGCATCAACTATTTATATTATTTCGTCTGAGGTGTAAGGCACCGCACCAGATGGATAACGCTATAGGCTTAGAAATCGAAAGGCCCCAAGTTCGAACCCAGCAAGGATCAGCAAAGGAAATTTATTCTAAATAAAATTAATTCAGGCTCAGCAAAAACTATCCTTGGGGAAAAAATGGTTAAATTGTCGTGAACCGGTTTCAATCCGATCCGTCCACGGTAAATCGAATGTGATATTTGTCTTAGTTAGCGCCCGGGACCAGTCTATTATAGTCTCGTTATGAACTCGTATCAAAGATGTCGGAATGCACTAATCTAATAAATATATAGTTTTATCTAAAAAGTGGTTGAACTATCACATACACAAAAGGGTGGAGGCATTTCAGCTCAGCATCAACTCCCAATTCGTTATGTGTCATTTTATGCATTACTTTGTTATAATACACCAATTATGTTTGGTTCGATTATCGATGTTGGTTATCGATAGTTCAACAATGATTTGTTCTTTGTAGCTGAGGGTGTGAGAGGTCCCGAGTCCGAATCCCGGGCGAGCCGAAACTAAGTCGTGACAGTTTGTCAGTCTCAGAACAACGCTCGGACTCATGACGGTCGACAACAGTCCTACTAGGATATCGCGAGAAAAATTTGGTTGAAATCTGAACATTTTGTCGCTCTATATTTTCTCCTCAATATTTGTTCTCCACGCATGCATGATTTTTGCTAATTGATTTTGACTCATGAATAATTGTAATGTTCTTAATTTATATTTCAGGTTTGTTCCAGAATCATTACCTTGGCTGGCTTCGCATGGGAACATAAACATAGCAAAGGCAGAAGCTGAACTACGACGTGCGGCAAGATTAAGCAAAAAGAAGCATATCTTTCCTGAGGGACACTTCCTCATTCGAACTGAAATTCAAGGAGAAAATAATAGTCCTGGCAATGATAAGAACAGCAAATTTGAATTGGTCAAAAAGAAAATAACAAAGCGTCTTCAGACAAAACCAACTCGTAATGAAGAGAACCACATTAATCAACGATCGAGCTATGCTTTGATTTTTAGTAACCGGATTTTAGTCAAGAATATTAGTATTTGCATCGTCATATGGTGATTTCCAACATTACATTTTTATTGCGTCACTATTTTGATATCATTTGACATCTTGGAATCAGTTCTGACAAGTTCTGGTACGCGTGCTAGTCCGATTCACTCCGCGCAAAAAGAAGTACCAGAACTCTTTCTACTTTCTAATGATATTTTAATCATTTTACTCTCGTTTTCTGCGATTAAACAAACTTAGAACAATGTATGTTATAGTACCGTAATAGTTGTCTGATACCGATCGATGATGATGAATCAGTCGCGTTAGGCTAATTACATATTGACGGACAATACAGGTACTGATACACGATTCTTTTACGTAAAATCGATAAACAGCTCATGTGTGTAGTAGCCTAACGCTTTATACACTGAATCAATGAATCATACATTAAAGGGACAATTCTTTTTAGCTGTTCCATGTGATTGAGTTTACATAGACTTTAAAATTGTCTCAGACATTTAAGATATGAGCTAGGATATAATTAAAACATAGTTCTTTCTTTACAGGTTTACCAACGTCCTAACATATTGGGGAATATCGTATATTTCAGTAATGTTGTCAGCAAATATGTATCTAGACTTCACATTTCAAGCTATTGCTGAAATTCCATCAACATTAGTATGTACGTTCTGCCTTCCAAGGTAAAGAATACGAAACATGTCTGGTCCGACAACTCCAATTCCTTCTGACGATGATCTTTATCATTTTGTCTATCTCTAATTGCAGATGGGGTAGAAGATTACCAATGGTAATATTCTTTGGTATTGCTGGAGCATCGTCTATAAGTGCAATGCTAATACCGTCATCAACAGGTTAGTTAAAGTTGCAGACAATTGTAAACAATAACATTAGAACAATATATTCCAGGTTGATTATCAAATTAGTCCTTATCAACTATATAGGCAAAAGAGTTATGTTAAGTTACATCTATTGGATACAGTTTCATCATCTTTAAAAGTCTTAAAAGTACTTATTGCCAAAATATAACAAATAACTATGGTTTTTGTTGCCATATTAGGGGAAGGAAACTCTTACATGGCCAATTGAGACTGATATAATGCCCCGTTTGACTGCAGCTTTAGTACGAGCGGGTTAGTGTTTTTTTAAAAATCTGAAACACCTCTGTAAGTCACACAGCTTATTATATTTTCGCTGCTTATCATTATAAGATATATATGGCTATAGTCTGCCGGCGGTCGAAAGGGATCCAATAAATAAATAGGCCCCGAAGCCAAAAGGTACATGCTGGGGTCACTATCACATTTTGATGACGATAGGATAGTTATTTAACCTGCATCGACATTTAATGCGCACTGCATGAATCGGGGAGATTTAAAAGTTGCGGCCTATACAAAAATCTAGACGGATGAGCGATATTAAAATAATTTTTCTGTGATCAAGAAAATGTTGGTACAGCTAGGGCAAGTTATTTTGCAGTAAAGGCTCTCCAGAAGTTTTGGAATATACTTATTATTTAGTTAATTTAGAATTATAGCCCTATGGAAATGAAATAGTGGTATTATGCCACATGCTTATTATTCAAACTTTATTTATTTTAGATTCGAATTAAAATTCAAACAATATATATCTGAAATTAACAATCAACTTATACTGGTGCTGCCTTGCTTATGATATAATCCATTAAATAACATTTATTTGTATGTTTCAGAATATCTTATCCCAAAGGTTATTCTACAGTTCCTTGCCAAATTCAGAATATCATGTTCATTTAACGATGCTATACTATACACAAATGAATTGTTCCCAACAGTGGCCAGGTAAGTTGCATGAGAGATACTCGTCAATTTTTAATTTTTCTTTTTTTCTTTAAAATGCTTTTTAAAAATCTTTATATTAAGTTTGTTTTGTGGATTCATCACACTATAGTGGTTCATCAAACACGGATTATATAAAATATTAAGATTATTTGTTCGAATATCTCATATTCAAGTATTAGTACAGTGTATGCTACTGTATGGATTAGAAAAAGATGATTCAAAATTTGATAAACAAACGTAGGCCTATGATTATTTCCTACACTTTTTTTATGGTTAATAGTGAATAAGGGGAGGGGGGATGCTACTTATTCCAATCTAAGTAACGTCTTATTCATAAGACTAGCTATATACCCACAAATTATTTTCTTTTAAATGCTCACCTTTTGTTGTTTTCCTTTCCGATTCCTCCAGGGAAAATCCCCATCTCGAAGTAATGTACCCCAGTGCCAACTTTCAACCGACTTGTGTAGTACATATCTTTGAGTATCAAAATGGATATTCCCCTGGAAAAAAACAAGTTGTATTGTCGACATTCGTATACTGTTCTTTTAAATCATTTTAATATCTTAATTTTCATTATCAGAAACACTGCTTATGGCTTGGTAACAACATTTTCAAGAGTTGCCGGAATGATTGCACCATACATGTTATCAGCGGTAAGTTTTTTAAAGATAAACAGTGCTGCAATCTGTTTCAAAATAACTCGGTATCGCTTTTAGGTCTTGACTGTTGCGTGGCGCAAATGGGCCCACAATGCATGGTTGAACCTGTCATATTCCAATTGGAGGGGTGCTGGCTCGAGGTTTGCCAAGCCTGGGTTACAACAAGTACGGACACGAAGTTGCTCTGTTAGGGAGTGGAACGTCGCCACTCCTTCGAGGTAAATCTGACTTTAAAAAGTATAAAATAATATGGGGTATGAGCCAACGCAATGTTTGCAGTGGTAGCGGCCATTGACTGGCCAAAGACATGCATGTTTGTTACTTTTCTACCCTTTATTTTTCAGAGTCGGGAAATATCTTGGCTACCAGGTGTTTTATTCACTACACTTTGTGCGATTTCTGCTGCCTTAACTTTGCTTCTAGCAGAAACACAGAATAGACCACTCCCGGAAACAACAGAAGAAATTGAAATGTGGGATAAGAACCAAAAATATTTTGACTTCTCAATACCCAAAAAGGAAATAATTATTCCGGATGATGATGATGATGATGATGTTAAATTCGATGAAAGCGAAATACAAATGAATAATATAATTGAGACCTAGATACATGTATATATTTCAGGTGCCAACGACATTCTTTCTGATGATCAATCTGATCTATGGATATGCTCTTAATATTAGAATCAACGTGAATTTTCTTGTAAATTATTCGGCCATTTGTTATCTATGTCATTGTAAGCTTTTAGGAAATCGTTTTCAAGCTGGAAAAAAAGATGCATACATGGATTCTTATGTATAGCTATCAAAAAAGGGAATGTAGCAGTAGAAGGCGACTTTCAATGCTTCGGTTTTGCAATCGCCTTACACAATCAAACCATAAAAAGGATACGATAGTGATATGTTATTTCGGTTGAAGAAATACGAAAATTCAAATGTCGGCTCAGATTTATTGCGCTACACGATATAATAATCTGTTTATCCTAATTTAATTATTAATCAAAGACTCTGTTTAAAAATATAAGATGAACTGTCGAATCTAATTTGATAATCTCGTTTATCAAAACTGTCAATTTAAATTATATCAATGAATATATATATATATCTTCATATTGTTTCTGACGCTCAGATGATAAAATAAAACGGTCTTCGAATAAATTCAGAGTCCGTTGGTTATTTTACATTTTGATTCCTGCAAAGAGTTTGCATATACAAAAAATGGATACAGACTACGCACTTCAAAAACTTGGTAACTTTGGAAAATGGCAGGTTACCCTATTTAATGTCTGGGCAGCAGGAATACTCATAATTTCATCTTTTCAGTTATGTATACCAGTTTTTATTGGTAAGTATATTTTCATTTCTAATAATTAGAGAATAAACTTTCAATTTAAGTTGTTCAAAAATAACAGCAATTGGTGCTTGAGAGCTGTCAGAATATTATACCGTCTAGGGCTGGAAGGGTCAACTTTGAAAAGGGTATCATTGGAAAGGTATGATAATTTAAAAAAATGTCTGCAACATCACCATGGGGCCTTAGCTTAATTCTAGTGATGAAATATATAACCAATATGACTACCCACTAATTACAGACGAAAATATGTGTTATTATGTCTATTATTCATAATCTTTTTAATAGAGCTTGCCTAAAAAACAAGGTTGTAAAAAAATACCAAAATACCGTATAATAGGGAAACTTTTTTGAATTATCAATATTCAATTAATAGTAAGTTATATTCTTTGAAGGTATCGTGTTTTATTTTTTGTTTTACAGACAAAGTTTTCAAACATTCTCGTCGCCGGTAAAAAATATGAAAAAAACTTTTTTTGTCTAACTTTTTAAAAAACTCCTCGGCGGCAAAAAAAGAATTCTGAAGTATAAATAATGTAACAGTGATATATATATTACATTTTCAATGATTTATTTGAGCTCAGAATATTTTGAGCTGATCATGATAGGCAACTGATAAATGTTTTTTTAGCCTACCGACCCGAATACCAGTGCAATGTTCCTGATTCAAGCCTTCTACCATTCGCAAACAATAGCTGTTTACAATATTCATCAAATGAAAGTGGAATGGTGCCATGTCAGAAAGGAAGGTTGTATTTCACTAACATGACAAGGTCTTCTATTGTCTCTGAGGTAAGTTCCGACTTAGGCAATGAAACAGAGAGATAAAAAATATCGTAGACACATTTTAAGATCCTTTTTCGAAAATTTAGATGAATGGGTATCTAAATGCTGTACCAAGATCAGGCATACATCGGGTTGTCTTGAAAGTGCAGGCACTAACCGGGTGGACCGGGTGATTTTGGTTACTTGTCTCACTTTCAAGACCATTTCGAGAGGTAGGTGTCTGGCAGCTTATGTCTCGAAAGTGATGGCGTCGAGACGGTGGGTGTCTGTAAAGTGAGGTTCTTGTCTTGATAATGGGTGGTGTCAAGAAAGTATTGTCGGAAAAACGATGCATGATGTCAAGAAAGCGGTTTATATAAAACTATATTTGCAACTCTTTTTACGCTCGGTGGAAAAAATTTACAAAATTTCCTTGGGCGTTGCTTTTTTAGGCAAAAATTTCCAAATTTTTCCACAACACTCAAATATTTTTCTTAAAATGTTGTTTTTTTACCCGGGTCTGAAAAGTGACAAGGAATTTCATCGGCAAAACTATCAACATTTTGTACATCAATATATTATAGAAGATTGTCAAATTTAATTTAAGTGTATGCCAATCCTCTGGCAAAAAACGAAGTCCAACAACGAGTACAACAAAACTAAGCCCAACAACGAGTACAATTTCTGAGAATACGAAAATCGTATTTAATTTAAACTGAAAAGCAAATAATACATAAAAAACAGCTGGCACTAAATGCTAAAGACTCTTATTCCAGCAGGCACGAAATATAAAATGAACAAATTAAATATACATTTGTAACAATAAGGATCAATAAGCAATGATAAATTTTAATCATGAAATATTACTTTAGTAAAATTGTGATTACTTATCACTATAAAGAACTTCATAAAAGCCGCTATTTTATATTATATAAAAAATTGCTATTATTCTATTCGAAGTAATAGATATCTCCAATATTAATAGCAAAAAAGATTCTCAAAAAGAGAAAGCACTGACACAAGAAAAATCCGAAACAACTAATAAAGCCAATTTCA
>JAUCNG010365151.1:0-11831 GCA_032353305.1 Cephalothrix spiralis
TTATTGACCTGCCTATATATTCAAAGCGATAACGGGTTTTTTATGAAAGCATTTTATCTCTACCCATATACCTTAAAGCTATCATTATTCATAGCGCTAGAAATCTATGGATCACCCCGATCCAAAGAACTCTATCAGCGCGAAGTCCCCTGGTGGGGTGGCGGAGAACGCATATTATTTTTAAATATAATTTTTAAAAAGCGAAATAAAGCTGAAAGTCATTCACTCTTAAGGTTTTTCTGTGTTTTGCTCATTTGTTCCTTTTGCAAGCGGATTTTATCCTGTCCCTATGGGCGATCCATAAGCGATAATTAGCTATCGAAAAAGTGTCCCCGCCTGCGATGCCTAGTACCGCTTTAATCAATCCTAGCGCTTTATTTTGACGGCACCCCCTTCTGGTGTATTTCATTGACTGGTGCATAAGTCAGAGAATCAACTGTTATGGGGGCCGGGGAAAGAAAGGAATCACAGCTATTCGGGCATTTCACGTATAGTGAAATCGCAAATTTGTGCGTATTTCCTTCAATATCTCCGGAAGTAGATTAGTTAGCGACTAAAAATTTATTTAGTAAAATGCCATGCGACTTGTAATGACTGAGCTGTGACGTTACCAACTGAAAAAAGTGATGTACTTCTGGAGATATTTAATTAAGGAAGGTCGCGATTTTACGTCTGGTCACATCCCAAAATGTTAGGAATGCAATTTTTATGGCGTTCAAATGTGATTAGAATCGTCTCAAAACCTCTAAAATATGATTGAAAAATTGCAGAATAGCTAGTGGGGAAAACTATATCTATGACTGGAAAAAATTGAAGAACTAATCAAATTGCATACATTTGCATTAATCGATTCGTACATGTAATATTATGGTCTTGATAATAGTGAAACAGAACCTTTTCGTGGATTTTAATATTTTCTTCTTATTCTATCTTAGGTCGCATCCGGTAGGTTTGGTGTAACAAGTTCATACTTGGCCCATGCTGAGAACCTTTTCGTGGATTTTAATATTTTCTTCTTATTCTATCTTAGGTCGCATCCGGTAGGTTTGGTGTAACAAGTTCATACTTGGCCCATGCTGATGATATTCAAATAAAGATGGCGCAAGGAGCCAAGCCTGGTGAAGGTGGTGAGTTGCCCGGTAAAAAAGTGACGGAAGATATAGCAAAAACGAGATATTCGATTCCGAAAGTAGGACTCATAAGTCCTCCGCCTCATCACGATATTTACTCCATTGAGGATTTAGCACAGGTTTGTAAATTATTGATTATTAGTTCAGTTCTCATGCGCATTGGTAGCGCACTGGCCTTATCGGAAGGGCACGAGTTCGAGCCTCACTACGAAAACCAAATCTACGCGGAATATACTTTGTGAACTCTAGATGCATGACTTAAATGGTAGATCCCGTATACGTGCACTTTTTATTGTAAGGGCTCCATTATACTTGGCCGATTTTTAGCTGCCGACCTCGTCCCGATTAAACAAAATCTGATCAAATCCTGTGATGCGTGACTGAAAATTCAAAATTGTATTGTTGTCGTTTTAAAATTAATACAATTTTGAATTTTCAGTCCCGCATTACAGGATTTAATCAAATTATGTTTAATCGGGACGAGGTCGGCAGCTAAAAATCGGGTAGTGTAATGGAGCCCTAAGTTTATAGCCAGTTTATCTTAAAGGTACAAGATAATTTGTGAACTATTTTAGATTAAATTGATTTTGTAAGAAAACCAAACTGTAAATATAGCAAAACGATGATGAATTAGACTAAATATAATTAATAACATTAATATAATAACATAAGTAGTATAAATATTGTAGATATTATTTAAAATATTAATTCTTGACAGAATCGGATTCAAAATGTAGCCTAAAAAATACGTAGAAGTCTTATACCATATTTTCAAAGATCATCAGAAAACCGAAAAATTAACGGTTCAGTTTGGTAAACAAAACATTTTATTTAAAATATTTAGACAATTTCTACAAACAGACAGACCTGGTACAGGGGGTTCTCGTTATACATTCAATATACAAATACAAAAACAATTCTTGCATTAAAATAAATTTAAAAACACAATTTTTGCTTCCACTGGAGCGTACGAACCCTGTATAGTGATGATCTCTGAAATTTAAACGATTTCTGTTTTCTTTTAGCTCATCTACGATTTGAAATGTGCAAATCCAAATGCTCGAATAAGTGTCAAATTGGTGTCGGAAGTTGGAGTCGGAATCATCGCCGCTGGTGTGGCTAAGGTGAGTCCTACTAGTAGCAAATATATATATAAATTGTTTATTATAGTGCGTCTAGCACACAAGAATTATAACAAATAATACATGTATAAAACAAATGCTACCAGCCTTTAGCAGGCTTATGGGGCACTGATTTCAGCTCTTGGCCCTTCATAAAGAAACAGTATAACAAGAAATGTCTTTCGTTCTCTATGCTGGTGGTGTTGCACTTTTTGCACAATCGTCTCTCAACTGGGATAATTTTGTATCTGCCAAGTTCAATATTAATTGGGAATGTTAGGTTTCTTATTCTAGCTAGGCTAGATATCTATGTTCTCTTGGTAGATTCGAAGTTACAAATTGTTCTGCCATAAATTCTGATTTGACTGTTTTATAAGTTCTTAGTTTAACATATCCAGGAGAATACAGATATACAGGCCTCACAGTTCTCCTAAAATTTTAGGATATCTTAAAATATGACCATTCCTCCTAGAATCTCCTAAATTCTCCTAAAATCTCATAAAATCCTATTATTTCTCATAAAATTTGATGAAAATGGTACTGCCGAATATATCATGAAGTATGTATCATATCAAACTCATACTTACACAAGATGCTCCAAATATGATGGCATTCACGATGACACTGTTTGTTGGAAATTCGGAGAGCCTATCACATATTTATGACGCCATCAATTTTGAACAAAAATATGAAAACTTGATCAAAAACAAGGTTGATCAAAAACAAGGTTTCGATATGTAAGGGTACATTTAAATTAGCCCGCAAAATTGAGTTGGTAATGAATGTATGAGCCATCAATTAACAATTGGGGCAGCATAGTTGTTCTCGATGGCCAAAATTGGTTGTAATTTAAAAAAAAATTAGCATGCAAGTAAATAATTAGAAATTGAGAAATTCATAAAAGTAATTAACGTACTTTAAACAATTGATAGCCTAACATTTTCACAAGAAGAATTATTCATTAACAGATACGCAGTATAAAGAACAAATGGATACCATAAAACTTTTGTTCAAAAATTGATACTGTTCCCTTATTATTGAATTAACATTAATCATAATTCATGTAGCTCACCAATACTTCTCCAGCGTGTGGTATCGCCTAAAGCAGGGGAAATTGCAACTAGCAAGTCCATAACAGTATCATATGTCACCCCATGCTCGGAATTTCTTTGTCACTCTTGCCAGTATATATTTTCCACTTGCTAAGGTAGCCGCTACCACTTTCATTTATCATGAAACTCATCATACAGTACTTAATTGGCTTAGCCGGATTGTAGACCCGATATGAAATCCTTTCTTAGAATTTCATCATTCCTTCATCAATAGCTAGATTTTAGGTTTGTACACATCATAGCACCTTTCTTGAAAACGCTTGTGTATCGGCTTGAATTTAAACAAGGGTTCATGCATGCCTTTCTTGATTTCTTGGTACAAAGTTTTCGTTATTGTTCAGATGAAAAAAACTTTGTATCAATTGGAACCTATTGCGGGAAATAATATTTCCGAAAAATTGGGTAGGTGCTCCAATAACTGGCTATGCCAGGCTTATCTATTATACCCATAGCTATTGTTAGGGACGAATACATTATCATGTGGCTCGGTGGTTAAGTGGTAGAACTCGGTCTTTGAATCCGGAGGTCCCGGGTTCGAGACCCGGCTCGAAACCACTCTCCATCGGGCAATTGTCTCAGCGCATAGCTTCCTGGGTGGTTCGGTCAGGTTAAATACGTAGAGTGGGACACTGTCCCTCCTTTCGGGGTAAAAATCCCACTGCTAATCGGTATATAGAAAATAGATTAGAGTGCGGGGTAGGTCTACAGGCCTAAGGGTAAATCTTTTTAAAAAACTGTTCTGCTTTTATCTTAAATGGGGCTGAATTAGGCAAAACTGGTGTTGTCATGTCGACGTTTTCGTTAATGTTATTATTGTTTAAATCAGCTGTTATCATGGTTATTGAATTTGATCATCACTAGACTTGAAAAGAGCTGATGGAATTTCCAATTTCTATGATAACATAACTGAGTCTGACTCTTCAGAATCAGAATCAGGGATTATTGTATTGCTATCGGCATCGGTATCGGGAATTTCTTCAAGTTCAACAACAGTAACAGGTTTTGAAATCATAGTTAGGTTACCTTTTGTTTTGTTTTTCTGCATGTTCTTTTTTTCGAAATCATATTCTGAATTTCATTTTAATTTTTTAACAGTCTCTGCCTTTGGGGTCTCATCATCAGATTGATCTGACTCTAAATCATACTCCCAATCAAATCCATTATCTGAGTAATCAAGATCAGCTTCAGAATCATCACAATCAACGTCACTTCCCAAAATTTGGAGGACATCGTTCACAGAAAATTTCTGATCCCCGCCATTTTGTTTGTTTTGACGTTTGAAGTCTGCTTCCTACTTTAAATAATCAAAAATAAATAAAAATACTGAATCTTATTTAAATTGTCTTTAAAAATAATTAAAATAACTGATAAAATACTATTTCGAAAGCCCTTATTATGTTTATTCTTAATCATCCAATATTTTTGTTCTAAACCGATTATTTGCGTTTAAATACAATTTTTAATTTGGTACCCGCCCTATTTGAACCTATTGCGGGAAATAATATTTCCGAAAAATGGGGTAGAAATGACCTCATCGGTGCATCAATAACTGGCTATGCTATCTATTATATCAATGTTACGATCTTTTTATTATACCCATAGCTATTGTTAGGGACAAATACATTATCATATCATTTACGTCCTCCCACTCATGAAATCTGGCTGATTTACGCTGTTTCAGCAGGTCGGCATTTTTGGTCCTGTATCGATTGGGAAACATAACGATTTGTTTCAGTCCCCATTTCGTTAAAATCACTAAGTTTGATAAACAACTCAAGAAAATTTAAAGCTGTTTTATCTATTATCCTCCTCCTCGTCGTTGTCTTCCTCATCTTCAATTACGAGGCCAGTGACATCATAAAAATCTTTAAACTTTGGCTAACCTTTGTCGACCATTTCTTATTATTTTGCTCTTTTTCGCGATTGGCTATTTCGACGAGCATTTGCTACTGATAGGAAGCAATCAATGCTCGACTTTTTTTTTTATAATTTATTTTTTATTTTTTCATGAAATTTTATTTTTTCATGAAAAACACAAACATTTCAAATACATTTTACAAAATAATTCTTGTAACATGGTAAAGAATAATGCACAAAAATATAATACACATGTAACTCTTTATAATTTTTAAATGATTTTACAATATTAATAGAAATAGCCCTGTCATTTTCGAATATATATTGGAAAATTTTCTATTATTTCTGGTTTAAATTAAGATTTCTAGCAGCCAAAAACCATTTTCTATTCTATGAGCATCGAGTTTGTCATATTTCAATGCTCGACTAGAAGATGGACCCTGGGTCCAGTTTTGCTTTCTTGACTTTCTTGGCGGGTAAAGCCGCTGCAGTCACGTGGCCTGGTAGGAGCTGCAGATGTTAGTGAAGTTTGACTCTACTTCCAAAGGGCTGATCGCAGAACTTGCAACGATTTTTGTATGGTAAGGCAGCTGAATGTTGTTGCGTCTCATGGCCCTTCTTCGTTCCTGCTGTACTGAATAGCAAGGTTGCTTCTGTATGTGCCTTGATTAGGCTCCGTGTTTTGCATTGCGGATTTTTCGTTGTTGGTGACTTAGGCTGTTGTGGTGTTTTGGCTTTGTTGATGTGGGGGTAGTCGATACTCTTCATCTTGTTCTCTCTGCTTCTGTCCTGAGCTGTTGGAGTGTCTTGTGAGTTTTCTGTTTCCATGGTGTCTGGGTTTTCATTCATCTCGTTATCCAATTAATCGTATTTATGGTCTAGGAGGTCACTAATTACCTCAAGTACGTCTTGGATGACCTTATCTATGGATGATTCTTCTTCCCTGAGGATAAGCGTTGGAACATTTGACCCACCTGTTGCTTGGCTACTTCTCATGAATTCAGATGTCGAGAAAGGTGCATTTTTAGTGGCTTGGGTGTCTTGACTATATTTTACGTGATCAGTTATACCTTGTGCGTCATTTTAGATTGTCCAAACCCTAAGTGTGTGTGTGTGCTACATTAACTTATCTGGCATATCTGCGTCGCTAATTGTGTATATAATGATGTTAATGCATGTAATGTTGAATACTTATTGTACAAGATGGTAGTCGATCGAGTTCAAAGCTACTAGCGCCATCATTGGCAATATCTATAATAATTCCCATCCTATAAAGCACAAGGGGGGGGGGGTGGTTAGTACTTGTGTATTTTTGAATTTCAGAATTTGCATTAAAATATAATTATACTGACCTATTCTGTATTATTTTTAGGTCAATGTATTTCAAATGGTGCACTTCGAGGCTGTTTCCTGGAGTGCGCCTCGCACCAGCAAGCCTTTCTTATCTTTTCAAATATTTTGATGATCCTGTAAATTGTTGCCTTTGAAGGCTGATAATCACTATCTTGTAGTGATTTCGATATCTCTTTCACACTCATATCTTCGTTGTAGTATTTGGCACAAATATCTCGCCTTAGATCATCAGGCACCGTTCGGCGCAACCGAAAATCGTTAATTTCCATAATTATATTAGAATTTAGAATAAAAAATCAAGTACAAGCAAATAAAACAGGTAAAAATACAATTAAACAAGCAATATGACGAATGACGAATAAAATAGCAATATGTAAATATATAAACAGGAAATAACAAGAATAATTAGAATAAGGTAATAGGAAAGACGAAGTATCGAATTGAAAGGCTAGCGAATATACGGAGTGACCAGTAGGAAAATAGAAAAGAATGGAAGAACGCAATTGACGTGACGCGTCTATAGCTACTAAATGTGTATAGTAACCAGTCTATTAAGAAAAGGTGCTCAAAATTTTAGGTGGTCAATTTCTATATCCGGGTGCTAAATCAATATCCGGATAGTCTAATCCTAGACCATATCTTGAAGTTGCTCAAAAGCTAAAGCCTTGTGACGTGTTCTTATGACTGATGCATATGAATGGCCTCTCCAGCCGGCCAAGGAACTCCTCGCTGTTTGTGAACAAGCCCTTTATAGAAAGGGTGAAGAAATGGTTGTAAATACTTCAGTGAGTAAAGCTCTATTACTGACTCTTTACTTTCTCTACCGACCCAATCTGATTTGTATCAAGTGACATTTTTAGATGATGTGGATGAAAAAATGAAACAATAAAATAAACAATGAAAATGCAATAAAAATACAAGAAAAATACGACCTTTAGGTGTTGTGACCTGAAGTTGTATAATATGACTTAAAATTGTGATTTCTGGTACTATAAGGGTAAGATTAAACCGAATTTAGTTTTGATTTCTTTTGGAAGTTTGATCTGTGTTTACACTCTGCTGCAAACCGGCTATCAAGGACTCATAAGGACCACCATTAACAGCTGTTATATTTTGGCGCAAAACCGTCAGCTGTGAACATTTGAAGTTTATTACGAACCGCTACGATGGGACTAGGAAGAAGGGTAAAAAACTAAAGAAAACGAGATTAAATACAAACCTTTATTATTTGACCTAAGAAAAAGCCACATTGCGCTTGATGAACAAGTTTCAAATAAATGCATGAAAGCCTACAGCTCTGCGGGGAGGATGTTATCTCACGTCCCTTATCAGTTTCATCAACCTTAACAATCTTCCCGACATCAAATTTGTTGGTGATGGCATATTTTGCAATGACAAATTCTCCGGTTGAAAACTGCAATTTATTACTGGTACCATTTGGTTCAGGACTGAGCAACACTATACTTGTAAAAACAACAATTTTACTTTTGACAACTGCGAATTTTTTAGGCAATTTAGTACTAGATTTCTGTGACGTCTTTTCGAGCTTGCATCAATCTTAATCGTTGACTCCTCCTCCCAGCCACTACAAATATCGGATAAGAGACATTGTTTGCAATAGCAACTTGTGTTTTTAACGGCTTTAAGGCCGTTGCTCTTTTCGCATACAGCATGTATCTTCATTGTATTTGGAACTGCTTGGATTTCTTTTTTTAAGATGGTCAGTCACTGGTATGATATAAATACAAATTCAACTTCCTTGCTGGATTTCTGTGTCTTTTGCATCCTACATGCTCCAGTGTACGAGAGTGACCTTCTCTTACATTATAGATTATACACAAAATAGCACCCAAGAAGTAAATAAATAGGCCTGAATAATTGTTTTTCCAGCTCTTGTGTCAGTGTCCGCCATTCTTTTGTGTCCGTCATAGGCACCTTTGCCATGGCCGGTTTCGAAAAGTTCCATTTCAATTTTATGGACTTTTTCAAAGTAAGCCACAGGATTAAAAATGTGCCTGTTCCGGTATTAAGATGTTGGTGAATCAGTCTAAAACTGGACCATATCCGGCTTAAACGACAGCTTTGGCTCGCGCGACCAAATTTTTGGAATTCGATGTCAAATATGATTAGTTATACACACTTACTATATAGAAGACTGTATTCAAAAAAACTTGATAATAAAGAACTATTTTTTGATTTATTACAGTAAAAAACAAAAAGACATTACACGTTACAAATTAAAAATCACATTTTCTTCCTCAATTCGACATATAACTCCTCCATAGCACCAAAGACTTTTAAAAATGTCAATATTCCGTTGCATGGAGTGAGCATGTTCCAAGGTGATTCAACTTTTTATGTATGCCTTTAATATTAGCATTTGGTTGGTTAGTGACTTTGATAATCTGTGGTTGTAAATACCCTTGTACACCGCATATTTCGCAAATGAAAAAACATGGTTTGACATTATATGTGTATATCTAGGTTGATGGGTTGAAATTTCTATATCATGTATATATGTTGAATGCATTATGACGATGAGCTGCAAGTATGCATTGCATCTGCCATTCTAGAGTGTCTATTACATCTTTCTTGTCCTTTAACCGCCTCGACCTATTAATCACGATCCATCTCCTCTTAATTCTTTCTTTTTCTTTATTTCGGACATCTTAATTCTTCGCCATCTTGAATTTTCCTTTAATGAGACCAAAACTGTTAATGTACATCATGTAGGGCTTACTTTCCTCTTGAACTCCTATCTAAAACATTACGAAAAATTTCCAATCTTTCCATCTTTCTACATTTCAACATTTCCTTCACTCAGTCTACGCGCAAGTGATTATGGATAAATGTTTAACCACGTGCACGATCTAATTATAATAATGTCATATCATAGGCCTCGTCGAACACGATCAGAGTTAGGTACATAAATGGAAAAGCGCAAAACGAGGATTTGGGTTTCATTTTTATCTGATGATTTGGTGTGGAATGACCCTGTACTAAGTAATTTAATAGCTGTTGTTCTGATACTATGGTTAGTGTACCTTCTTGAAAGCTGGGCCAATTTTGATATCTGTGGCATAAAATCCTCCCAAGGTATGAATCCCCATCATTTTATTTTATACCAGATCCCATCTTCTACAAAATCTTTATTTGGTAACTGAAATCATTTTTTGGCATTTCTTTTAGATAAGTACTTCTTAAATGTAGCAACCGGGCAGCTGTCTTTACCCGTTGCAAACATCTTAGGATCTATTGTTGTGTCCTTATCACCCTTTTTACCACCCTGTTCATTTTTGGATTTTGGGTTTATCACTAAATGCATGTATTCATTTACAACATCATCTACTATCTCAATGTGATCAACTTTGAGTTCAGACTTTCCCTCATTTTCTCTCTCTCGAGCTTGCATCAATTTTAATCGTCGACTCCTCCTCCCAGCCACCACAAATGTTGAGTAGGAGACATTGTTGGCAATAGCAATTTGTGTTTTTAACGGCTTTAAGGCTGTTGCTCTTTCCGCATACAGCATGTATCTTCATTGTACATGTATTTGGAACTGCTGCTTGGATTTCTTTTTAGTTGGTCAGACACTGTTAATTCTTGGAACACAGCTCTGTGTGGATATAAATACACACTCGACTTTCATGCTGGATGTCTGGGCTCAAGCAAAATAATCTTATGCATCCTGAATAATTGTTTTCCCAGCTCTTGACACTGTATATGTGATCGCCATTTTTTTAAGGTACCACCAATACCGTCACAGGCACCTTTGCCATGGCCGGCTTCGAAAAAGTTCCACCTACATTTCAATTTTTGGACTTTTTCAAAGTCAGCTACAGCATTAAAATTCTCATGGCCCTTCTTCGCTCCTGCTGTGCTTAAAACGGTGCCGCATCTACTACAATCGTATCCTTCCTCCTTGGCGATGTGAGACTCTCAACGAACAACAATAGGCTGTTTTGATAGGGATGGTTTATTGGTAAAACAAAAACATCATGGTAAACTGTAAGAAACAATTGACACTATTAATAAATCTGACATTACGATATGAAATTATACAATTTAGTCATACAGAAAAAATACCCTGGTAAAACTGAAAGATTGTACGACAAATTTATCCCTTATTGAATAGTCAAATGAGTACGATAGAATGTACCTCAAAAACGAGTCTTGCACAAATCACGTATAATCTCAGATCATGCATCAAAACAATACAGTATAATTGGCTTTCTTACCAATTTGCCTCGTTGGCCTCTGACTGCAATTAGGGATCACAATCTTGACATAAGCATACATTTCGATGCCCTCAGCACTTGTTATAGCTTCTCTTCACATATAGATAATGCCAATTACATAGCGAGGTGTAGTCGAGATGATAAGCATACTGCAAACTTGTAAATATAACCTATAAACAAAATATCTATTTTGAGTTCTAAATCTTACAAAGTAATACTCAAATCTATACTCAAATCTATAAATTCAAATATAAACAAGAAAAATTAGAATGAAAGAAAAGTACATTTCTTTCAATCGAAAACTTATTCTTAGTAGCGATATAACATTCAGTTAATATTTAGTCAATTATATAGCTGTATACTTAATGATGAAATGACAATTTATGCATTAGAAGAAGGTGATTTCTCAATCAAAACAAATGCCAGAGTAGGCAAAGCAGACCTTCATAAAAATACAAATCACACATAGATTACTTGATGTCATTCGAGAATATTGCATGTATATTAAAGATGAACTTCTGTTTTTGATGGCTATAAGGCCGTTTCTCTTTCCACATACAGCAAGTATCTTCATTGTATTTGGAACTGCTTGGATATCTTTTTGTAAGTTGGTCAGTCACTGTTGTTTCTTGGAACACAGCTCTGTGGATGTAAATACAAATTCGACTTGAATGCTGGATGTCTGTGCCCACAATTGTGCATCGCGGTGGCAAAGTGGTAGATAGTTCGGTTCGTATACCGGGGGATCGGGATGGAAACCCCTGGCTGGACACTACTTTCCATCGTGAAGTTCCTCAACGCACACAGCCTCCTGGGTGGCCTAGTCAGGTTAAATACGTGGAGTGGGACGCTGTCACACCCTTTTGGGTAAACCCGACCACGGTGTCCCTTAACATGTTTTAAGTTTCATTTTGGGGTACAGCAATAATTTTTTTTGCAAATAGTAGCTGATAACATGCTCTTTCCAGATATGGCTTTAGAAAAATAGCTTAACTGGGAAAATTTTGAGATATAGTGCGT
>JAUCNG010365373.1:0-11822 GCA_032353305.1 Cephalothrix spiralis
TTCCAAACCAGATATGTATCGAAAATAGCAAAATATGGCCGCCATTTTGAATATGACGTCATAAATAGGTCAAATGGGCAAATTTGAAAGTGGGTCGACATCTATTTTTATTAAGTACACCAAAAGGGACCTCTGTGCCAAATTTGATGCTTGTATCACAAAATGAACAATTGAGTTAATATTTTGTCCTTAACCACCGCACTACAGTCACTTCGGCCCGGGGCCCTAAACAGAATAGCCTAGAACTAGTCCTAATAACCAGTATATCGGTCCTCGGCCATATTAGGCCTAGTATATCATATGGCCAGTCTGGACATCGCGCCATTTTGTTTGAAATTATTTGACAAGAGATAGTCGTTCCACTTCCACTAATAACTCATAACGGTAAAAGTACGTATCATAACTTGTAAAACCATTACACATATAAGGGAACAATATTAAAAATATATATACAATTCACGTCATGGCCTGATTAACATATTTTTTAGTTGTGTGTGCTTTACATTTTAAATATGCAACAATTAAATAAATCAAGTCCTGAAGCTATATAAATAATGGTCATTCATTGTATGTTTAGACATAAATTCATACACCTTTAAAAAACATGCATGGATATAAACTATATTATCGGTCTTACACGAGAGATATTAGATTGGAAATCTTGAAATAGTGAAATACTTCGTTGAGAAAGCAGTTAGTACATCAATGGATATAAAAAGTGCATAATGGATATAACTATTGCAATAGAAAACGGGGATTTGAGAAGTGTTGAGGACCTTGTTGAGAAAGGAGCTGATGTGAATCAAACGAATAAATATGGCAGGACTATATTACATTACGCAACTTATTGGGGTAACCTGGAAATAGTAAAATACCTCGTTGAGAAAGGAGCTGATGCGGATCAAACTGCTGAATCTGGTGAGACCATATTTCATTTCGCAGCTAAGTGGGGAAATCTTGAAATAGTGAAATACTTCGTTGAGAAAGGGTCGGATGTGAATCAATCTGCTAAATGCGGCGGGACTATTTTATACTACGCAGTTCAGGGGGGTAAATTTGAAATAGTAAAATACCTCGTTGAGAAAGGAGCTGATGTGAATCAAACGGCTAAATATGTCGGGACTATATTTGATTACGCAGCTGAGATAGGTAATCTTGAAATAGTGAAATACTTCGTTGAGAAAGGAGCTGTGTGTGAATAAAACTGATGTAGATGGCATGACCGCATTACATTACGCAGCACAGTCGAGAAATCTTGAAATAGTGAAATATCTTGTTGAAAAAAGAAGTGATGTAAATCAAACTGATTAAGATGGCACGACTACATTGCAATACGTAGCTCAAATGTGTAATCTTGAAATGGTGAAATACCTGGTTGAGAAAGGAGCTGAATTGAACCAAGACGATAAAAATGGGATGAATACATTACACCACGCCGCTCGTGGGGGTAATCTAAAAATAGTGAAATACCTCGTTGAGAAAGGATCTGATGTGAATCAATCTGCTAAATATTGCGGGACCATTTTATACTACGCAGTTCAGGGGGGTAAACTTGAAATAGTCAAATACCTCGCTGAGAAAGGAGCTGATGTGTATCAAACGGCTAAGTATAAGGGGACTATACTAGATTACGCAGCTGAGATAGGTAATCTTGAAATAGTGAAATACTTCGTTGAGAAAGGATATGATGTGAATCAAACTGCTGCAAACGGCGATACAATATTACATTACGCAGCTCAAGGTGGTAACTTTGAAATAATGAAATATCTCATTGAGAAAGGGGCTTGTATATTTCAAACGACATTACATAACGCAGCTCGTGGTGGTAATCTTGAAATAGTGAAATACCTTGTTGGGAAAGGAGCTGATGTGAATCAAAATGATAAATATGGAAATACTACATTATTAAACGCAGCTCAGTGGGGTAATCTTGAAATAATGAAATATCTTGTTGAGAACGGAGCTGATTTGAATCATCAAACTAATACATTACAACTCGCTGCACAGTGGGGGAATCTTGAAATGATAAAGTACCTCGTTGAGAAAGGTGCTGAATTGAAACAAGCCAATACATTACACCACGCCGCTCGTGGGGGTAATCTAAAAGTAGTGAAATACCTTGTTGAGAAAGAAGCTGATGTTAATCAAACTGATGTAGATGGCATGACCGCATTACATTACGCAGCACAGTCGAGAAACTTTGAAATAGTGAAATACCTCGTTGAGAAAAGGGTTGATGTAAATCAAACGGATAAAGATGGTACGACTACATTACATTACGTAGCTCAAATGGGTAATCTTGAAATGGTGAAATACCTGGTTGAGAAAGGAGCTAATGAAAATTGCATGAATATATTACACCGCGCAGCTCGTGGGGGTAATCTGGAAATAGTGAAATACATCGTTGAGAAAGGAGCTGATGTAAAACAAAATGATAAATATGGAAAGACTACATTATATAACGCAGTTCGAGGGGGTAATCTTGATATAGTGAAATTTATTGTAGAGAAAGGGGCTGATTTGAATCAATCTGATACATTAGATTACGCAGCTCAGAAGGGTTGTATAGAAATGGTGAAATACCTCGTAGAGAAAGAAGCTTATTTGAAACAAACTGATGAAAATTGCACGAGAATATTACCTTACGCAGCTCTGGGGCGTAATCTTGAAATAGTGAAATACCTCGTTGAGGAAAGGGGTGATGTTAATCAAATTAATGCAAATGGCATGCTTACATTACATTGTGCAGTTTATGGGGGTGTTCTTGAAATAGTGAAATACCTTGTTGAGAAAGGAGCTGATGTGAATCAAACTAATGGAGATGAAATGTGCCGCGAGACCGCATTACATAACGCAGCTCAGTGGGGTCAGCTTAAAATACTAAAATACCTCGTTGAGAAAGGAGCCTTTGTAAATCAAACTGATGTAGATGGCATGACCGCATTACATTCCGCAGCTCGGTCGAGAAAACTTGAATTATCGAAATACCTCGTTGAGAAAGGAGCTGATGAGAATCAAACTGATAAATATGGCAAGACTGCATTACATTACGCAGCTAAAAGAGGTAATCTTGAAATAGTGAAGTACCTAGTTGAGAAAGGAGCTGATGTGAATCAAACAAATAAATATGGCAAGACAATACTACATTACTCCGCTGAGTGGGATTATCCTAAAATAGTGAAATACTTCGTTGAGAAAGGGGCTGATTTGAATCAGGGTGAAGAGGATATCAAGAATAATCTATTGACAAGACTTGCTCTGAAAGGAAAAGTAATGATGCTGAGAATTCTTTTACAGCCAAAGCTACCTTTGATAATAAAAAACTCTTCTGATATTTGTTTGTCAATCAGTGGCTCAAGTGATAAGAAAGAGAGATTCATAAACAGTTTAACAAATAAAAGAGGACATATTTTATTGTGTTGCCAAATGATTCAAGAGTCATACCCTACAATACCATTAAAAGAAGTTGATGATATTATGCTTCAGTTTGATTTTATTATTGAACAATGCGACGATATATTCCCACTAATTGAGAGATCAATCGATATGGGTTCCACTGCTGACCTGGAAAATAAATTAACGATACAATATCTTGAAATACGAGATGAAGTCCTAGGTAAAAGTGCTTTTGGAGTTGTCCGGTTAGGCAATTCTCGTTTTAAAGGTGATGTAGCAGTTAAATGCATTGACAACTCCGAGCAGAAAGTTAACATGGAATTGCTTGCAAATGAAACTGAAATTCTTACAAAAATGAATCACCAAAATCTTGAACAATTTTTCGGACACAAAGTTACATTTGATATTGAAAACATTAGTGAGACCATTTATCTTGTAACAGAGTTGTGCAAAGGGAATTGCAAAGACTATTTCATAAAAAATGGAAAAGCAAATAACTGCAACCCACCAACAGCCGAAATTTATGAAAAAAGCGTACAACAATACATTAGCTTTGCAATGCAGCTGTTATCAGGTATTTCTTACATTCACTCCAAGAAATGTATCCATAAGGACTTGAAGTTGGAAAATGTCTTTCTTGGTATGGATAATGTGATCAAGATAGCCGACTTTGGATTGGCTGACTTTTTAAAGAAAGCACAACTTAAGGAATCTGACAGATACAAAGATACCTTAGTATACTCAGCACCTGAAGTACTTTCTAGATCAAGAAAATACTCCTCAGCATCCGACATGTTCTCTGTAAGCCTGCTTCTATTGGAAATGTACCAAGGCCTATCCTACTACAAAACTGAGCCTTTCGTAAAAGAAAATGTGGAAGCATTGATTAAAAGAGGAGAAAGACCAACATTGCAAGTAAAATCTGAGCGGGACGAAGAGGCTGCAATATTACACATCATCAAGACATGCTGGAGTCAAAGCCCAGATGATCGCCCATCAGCTGAGGACGCAAAGAATATATTCCAAAAAGAATTAGAAAATATCTGTCGAAAGAATCCTGACCTTGAAGTCATAATCAAAGAAGATAGAAAAGACGAAAACGAAGTTTTCATGAACTATTTAAGCAACGCGCTCTATCAGACTCTAAATATGATACGTTTATAACTTGTAGTGTCAAAATCTGAATCTGGAGATGATAATGAGTGAAAGAGCGAGACTTTAAAACAGTGCTCAAGTAACACAGCAAGTTATTGAAACATTAACACTTCTACGGATTTCGCAGGTGCTATAACATCTGATGAGTTATTTTCTTCATTATTTTGATAATATATTAACTGCTCATTTTGATTTAATCCTCCATAAAATGTCAATTTTCTAAAATTTCCTGCCTCCAGACATGCAGTCCAGTAAACCCCCTGAACCCCAGTTTTTTCCAGCTATGCACATTGCACAGGTCTCATGTAAAAGACAATCAGCACCTCTGGTGCTTATACTGAATCGACAGTAAAAAATTTACAATCCACAAAACAACAGAACTTAATTCATAATTCGACATACTTAATTAATTATAAAAAATTGAAATTTCAGAGTCCAGAGTCTCCAGACACGCAACAGAATTACAGAAAGCATATAATTTCTTATGAGGCGATATAATTTCTTATGAGGCGATAGCCTTGACAGCTACCCTCTCTTATGAGGGCCTCTCTAGTCTACTCCTTGTACTCTAAAAGTAAGTTCACTGATTTATTTTTAGAAAAATTATTTAAAATATTGACACTGAAATTGAGCGACTAGCCGACTTTATGAGTTTATCAACTTTATGATTATTTATACGGCTTGCAACATAGACTTTTTAGAGCTAAAATCAATAAATCTGAAGGTAGCATTTCAACAGAAATCTTAACCATACTTACAGTTTTGAAAAACAATACTTACAATTTATCAAAAACAGCCAAAAATTAAAAAAGAAATACACTTTCTGAATTTCAAAAATTTTTCATGTTTTTTCGAGCTTTCATTTTATTCATCATCATGATTTAGGATCTGGCTATTTGAGCAATTTGACTTCCGGGTTTTGCAAATCTTGTTCCGGGATTTTTCATTCTGCCAAGTTTGTTCCAGAAATAACACGATTCGCAACCATTTTAGCATCAATATAAAAGAGACTTTTTTATTATTTTATTCAAATTTCATTAGGTTTATGAATTTGACAAAAAATGCTAAAGAAAAGTCGGATTGGCGGTACGGTAATTCTACCGGGTACCGTAGATTTTGAACTAGGCCGGCTCATCACCGTCAAACATTGTTTCAACTGCCGGAGTTTACGACCATTGAAGGGAGCTGTTATTTTTTAGTACCGCAACTTCTCAAATGTCAAGTCACTCAAGTGAGCGTCTCATTAAAAGTCTCTCGTTGATGCTAGCTTCAACAACAACATTCAAAGATTAAAACCACAGTTGCATCACAATTCTATCAAAGATCTGAATCGCGCGGGGAAGCAAATTTTTCTATTTTTAAATCTGTAGGCCTATTTTCTTGATCTAAACCTCAAAATCACGCTTTATCTTCATTCGGCATAGTAAAATGGATCGACATCGACTTGATCATGCTACGATAAGCTTTTTTCCTATCTAAAAAAAATTCCGTTATTACTGGTTGGTTTACAAATGAAGTACCGGTAGCTATACATGTAGGACATTATAGAGTCATAATCTTTCGGACTACATGTAATTTCTTATCATACATGTAGTCTGCCGCCATGTATACGTAGGCTACATGTACCTATGCCTACATACTAAATTGAGAGTAGAATTTATACAATCTGGATTACAGTGCAGCTCGATCTGTGCAATTGAGAAAATGTGGTAAAAATTTTACGGTGTCAATTTCTATTTCGAGGTGCAAAATCAATTTCCGGGAGTAAAATTTGACCACCAATTTGAGATTAGATCTAAATAGGCCTAGGTCACTTTTATCCAAAGACGTCATGAAAATGACAGAATCTCGGACAAATTTTACTCCTTGAAATTTATTTTGCACCCGGAAATAGGAAATGGTAATCATTGTTGAATTACAGTTAACCTATAAACAATTCTAGTCCACAAGAAAAACAACATTTTCCACTTGATATAATGTTATAATTATTGAAAATTATATCACAATCATTAACATGATTTCATGTTCAAAGGGAATAACAAAAGATTAACAGTATTTCAGTATCATCTTGATTACAAAACTTGCAGCTGCCTTTGTCTTGTCCAACTAGAGTATTGCGAAGGAGATCGACAGAGAGTCAAACCATAGTTTAAGTATGTACCCAGATAGTGGAATTAGATTCACGAGACTTGTCCGATCCATGCTCGGAACGGACCTCTTTGTGTAATGAGCCTACTATTTCATAATAATACCGCAAAAATGCCTATAAATAATTCTTGTTCCGTTTTGAAAATCGGACATGAATTTACTACGAATTGTATTATCCGGGTATCCTTAATATTTGATTCAACTAAAAGCAATAGAATCAAGGGAAGAATTTATATAAATTTAATTTCATTCGATCATTTCTGCCCCTTCACCGCCAGTAGCATCGTCCCCAATATGCAAATCATCCAACATTTCTTGCAATGATATTTTTGGAGCATCATCTTCATTATCTGTATCAGTTTCAACAGCAATTCTTTCTGTGTCTGAAAATTAATATTGAAATGATTTTTTTTAAATATTTACAGTAAGTACAAACGTCATTTTAGGTTTAATTAGAATAAACTTTATTGATAAATAGCCCATAAGGCCAGATAAGGCCGTATCAATTACATACACATAAAAACAATTACATACCGGTACGCATAAAAAAAACACACACACAATTTTGGAGTAAAAAGAATATGATCATTATTTACGTGCAAAATTTTTAGAAATAAAATGCCCTATTTATTTATTTAGAAATTGGTCCCGATTGGACATAAGAAATCTTATTTGTTCTCTTTGGCTCATTATAAAGTCAAAATCAAAGCCTAGTTTTTCCTCAATCCTGATAAATAATGTGTCCCGAAAATTTTGAATTCTTGAACAATTTAATAAAACATGTGTTTCATTCTCCGGCACATTACAGAGATTGAAATTTAATATATTATTTCTATTCTTGAATTTACTTGTTAATACATGTATATAGGCCTACCTAATTTATGGGCACTTATTCTGATTTTAGTTATATTTTAGTACATGGTTTTTAATTTGAAATAGACAGGTAAAGTATACTCGGTATCATTAAAAATCTTATAAAATTTGTGTCGAGAACTATAAGCAATAAATTCATTTACCCTTTCTTCATTTTTTTCTTCATAAAGAATTTCATAATTACTAGGGGATCGATACTATAAGCTTCTTCTTTAAATTGAGCGATACAACGTTATTTACTATCCAGGTTTATATTTTCTAAATAAGCATCATTCACAATTGCGGAGTTGTCAATATTGGCAAGCCTAGTTTCATATTTGATCATTAGGTACAAAATTTCCAAACAAATTGGATATCTTGCTAATTCTTTCCTAGCAGCTAAAGATTTTGATTTTCTATTAATGCCTAAGTAGTAGTAGAACCCTCAGGCCATTTTACAAAATTTATTGTTCATTTTTTCGCAAGGTATTAAACAGATCTATTCTGCTCGATTAAAAATAGTACATTTTTGATAAATCCTGACCCCATCCCTCCGAACCATAATTTATGATTGGTTTAACGATTGCATATCAATATAAAAGAATTTAAGGTGCCTTATGTCATTAAAAACTAACTTGATATAGGAATCAATTTATAAGAAAAATTATAGCTAACTAGTCAAGAGTGGAATCCGGTAATTTTACCGAAGATAAAAACAAATATCAAAATTTGTTTTGATATAAACTCTAGGTCCGCAGAGTAATGCAAGTCAAGCTGAATCGAAAAAATTGCACAGGGTGTACGAGGTCTAACATGGGATACGTTATTTTCAAAGTAACACTTACCCTTATAGATATTGATAGTCTGTCTATAAAGTGGATCTTCTTCGAGGTCTTCCAAGAACTCATTATATTCCCTAAAATTAAAAAAACATTGTAAGTGTTTTCTTTGTCAAATTTAAAAATTATTTTCCCCTGAAGTGTGCAGCAACACCTTTGACTCTACATTCAAAATGTCATTTATTATGGTTTGTGTGATACAAATCTGTCTTACACAATACACATTGGTAAGACAAAACGACATTTGACCGTTGGGAGTGAAAGAATCCCAAATAAACACTGCATAGCGGTGCAGTGCTAATATCTGTAGATCCCCGATCCACGAATCTCCTTAAGCCCCAGGTACGGGTGGCTTGGCGGTACATAGCGCACAAGAGACCAGTCTTTAAAAAAAATTAAGGCTAAATATCTGTTCTGGTTTTTTGCTCCTTTGTTCTATTTGCCATCGGTTTTTGTTTTAGTGAATATAAAAATCCCCGCCCCTATCGTAGTATAGATATAAAGCGCTCTCGTAGCGACAGACAATGATCGAAAAAATTGTGCTTAATTTCGTTTTGAGCAATCCTAGCGCTATGCAGGAGGTAATTTTATTGACTAGTGCATTACTGAATATTATATAACCGTAGTGACCGTACACAGCATCTCGAAGTGCCTCGGCTTGTTATAGCTTCCCTTAACAAGTATAGATAATGTGTGCATTAAGGTTCAGCTATATAGACTGGAAGTAGGTCGGGCGCGAAAATAATTTCGCGCAAAGAGTCGTATTTTATGACAATTTAAAATTATTTATAAGAACACTACTCACATAATTAAAATCCTCACAATATATCCTGTCGCATCATATAAATGATATTTTGCATACTTAATCTACAAGTAATTATAGCGCCCTCAAAGTATGGTCTACAAAAATCACTATATCAAATTTTATGGCCTCCAAAATCATCAAATAGTGATATATAGAACATCAAATGGAAGCTCTTACAAGTGTTTACACTTTCATAAAATTATTTCAATGTTTTTGTTTATTTAAACCTGGTTTACAGGGCCCCAGACATTGAAAAACAGGTGCATAAAGTTTATGTACGTATTACGCAGATATTTTAAGAACATTCCATCGAAATCAATGTATGAGATTGTAGATTATGATCTTAGCTATCAGGTCATAACCTCACACAACTGTTTACATCAACGTATAAGAGCCAAAAGCTTGATTCCGTGTGACGTATCATACAAAATGTAATAAAACCTCCTGCCCGGTAACGCTCTGATACTGGTCATAGTATGGTCTGAGAACGGGTGAGAGTCAGAGAACGTTAGCATCGTATGCTAATAGATCACATCGAGTTGAATTTACCGCGCAATTGGTCGATTGCGGTAGATATAGCTGAGGTATTCGAGATGCGTACACAAGCTAGAGTATTTAAAAAATTAAATAATGAACAATGTGAACTTCCCTTATTTCGGAAGAGTCAAATATGTTTTAGAATTTACCTTCCAGTATTCAATTCAGGGGCTTCTTCCTCAGCTGCTAAATGTTTTAGTTTCCATTTTCTTTTCCTGGCGCGACGTCCCTTATCAGCATACACTTTCTTGACAATAACCTATAAATTATATCAAATAACACACTGTAAGGCCTTTTTTTAATTGTTTGGTTTACGGATCCGCCGGTTAGAATTTCCGAAAAATTGAAATAAAAATCGTCGGGGTGAAATTTTTTTTTACCGCCGACGGAATTCTCAGACTTCAAGTTAAAAAAGTTGCCTTAAATTATTTTTTTTATCCCCGGCAAGATTTTTTCGAAAAGTCTTTTAACATTTTTTTTATCGCCGGCAAGATTAAGATTTTTTTGAAAAGTCTTAAACATCCCCCCCCCGCCGGCGCGGCGGTCTGATTTTTGAAAAATTTGTCCGTAAACCATGCAATTTAAAAAAAGCATAAGTAACACACTGTAAGGAATTGATTTATATACATTTTTTTGTTTCAAAATTGTCAATATGTCTAAACTCTTCTTCTCCTAAATGGAAATGTATGATATTTATGACAATTTGGAAGACTTACAACATTTGGGACCCGAGATATCAAAATGAGTCACTTTTGGCATTTAAATCTACCAAGTCAAAATTACCACTTTAAATTTTCACAACTTAAAATTATAATGCCTATTATAATCAGAAGCGATATATTTGAGGTTATATCGCTTCTGTTATAATATAATATCCTATATAATAATAGGATCTCAATCTTACCACATCGGGAATTTTATGCTTCTTCATTTTTTCAAAGTTGGCATCATTAGCATTACTATTCAAAACATCGAATCTTAAAGAGAGAAAAAACAAAATGTTTACTAAAATAAATTCAGAAAAGTAGCCAACGTATTCAAATTACAGTCGAAGTCTCTGCAGCGATAAATGACACCCATTTAATAGGAATATTGGACTATTTTGTGAAAAATATGTATTTTTAATGAGCTATCTATTAATAAAAACCGCAACGACCTTGAATTTTTGACTCTGAGCTAATTTCCCAAAGGTCATAGGTCAGCTCCTAATTGGGAAACGGATAATACATGTACTTTTGAAACTGACTATAGTCAGTGACCACACGATTCTTGTTATAAGCGTAAGTTGACGTTTTGGGTTGGTGGCCTGTTATTGGAAAACGGGCCAGGTACCCTCCACTCGTGGATGCTAGCTTCACGTCAACCTTGAACTCGGTTTTTTCTGGCTAGAGAACTGAACTTCTTGCCGTTGATTTTAGTCAGCATGCAGATTAAATTTAAACGAATGGATTCGGCCTTTTTTTGATTGGTTAACGGATCTCGGTGACGAAAATTTTCGCGAAATGTAGTCTATATCGTACCGTTTAAATAATGATGTTCATGACCTAAATACATATCACAGATGGTAATCTGATCTCATCCGACTTTATAGTTACATGTAGCTAGTGGAAATATGAACAAACTAAAATGTGTCCCAAATAATATGTATAACATACGATGACGTCATACTGTGAACAATTATGAATATTTACAAAAAATACCCATTAAAGAGCATGGTTTTTTCTCTCCGTAATAAAACAGATTTGGTGCAGATCGAGTCATAACTATAAGGGAGCTACGACGAGTTTCCCGAAATTTTCCCATCATAAATCGAGAGAATGCTAGTTTCCATCTACTCTGCGAACCTAGAGTTTATATCAATTTTTTTTTTATATTTAGGTAGCCCACGCGATTAGGAACGAGGATCGCGGGGGCGCGCCGCTAGCTCTTAAATTTCAGGGTAGTTTCCACTTATTCTCAGTGCATTTTAATAAAAAAAATTGTTTTGAATAGTGAAAGGCTGAAAGCAACTTAACAAGATATTTTTTATTTCATAAAAGTCGGCCATCTAAAAAAATATTTAACACAATATATAGGTCTATAAAAGAAAA
>JAUCNG010365484.1:0-11822 GCA_032353305.1 Cephalothrix spiralis
TTTTGAATATGATTTTAGTCATGTTTATTTGTCGTCTTTGTTGACAGGTGTTATATTAAAAGTATAACAATCATATGATAAAAACCAACAAGTATTTTGCTAATAACGCATATTAGGTTAATCTACCTCAATAATATTAATCTAAATCCGAGATTATGCACTAGTCAACTCAACTCAACTTATTGGGAGGGCATCAGATGACTGGCTGCTCAAATAGACACATACGGTCCGCTTCATGAGCATTTACCCCTAGGCCTGTAGACCTATCCCGCACTCTAATTGATTTTCTATATACCGATTAGCATTAGGGTTAACCCCAAAGGGAGGGACAGGGTCCCATTCTACGTATTTAACCTGACCGAGCCACCCAGGAGGCAGTGTACGCTGAAGAACTTGCCAATTGTTCTTTCCTTAAAAGTAGTGTCGAGCCCGGGTCTCGAACCCGGGACCTCCGGATTCAAAGACCGACTCTCTATCACTTTGCCACCGAGGCGCAGTCTATGTATAAGTTTATGAATGAGAAGAAGTGGAGTATTATTATGACTGATTATAAATTACTGTTTTGAATATTTTTTGGAATAGTACTTGAAATCGTCAGTAAATAAATCTATGATTTCCCCGATGAGAAGCAGTGATTCTTTATTATTGATACATGCAAAGTAGGTTTAATAGCCCTCGAACTGTAGACGATAAGATTTTGCTAAACATTAGTTCTCCGGTAAAGTGAAAGATTTAATCTATAAAAGTAAAATAAAAAGGTTTTATTTTAATTTGATTTCTATTTATAGAAATATCACTTAAAATTTACCCAGTAACATTAGAACTCCAAGAAGCGAAATTCCAGAATAAAGATATGGCAGATACACATTCCATACATCTGAAAAGAAAAAAAGGAATATGAATTAAGATTTAAATTGCACTGTACTTCAATTAAACTTCAATAACTTTGATGGGGTAGGTTGTGCGGCAACTTCAGACACCTACCCCTAAATTTCCATTCCGGGTACATGGTACCCTCCCATTTGCCGTATGCGTTATCCGATTTCCCTGGTATACCCACCCCTTTTCTAAATGCATCATCAATGTTTCCTACGATAGAAGCTTTTTGGTACACACCCATTGTATCTCGATTTTGAAATTAAGACTCGTGTCAACATTGCGATTCTGATAGAGGCATCTAGTTGACACAAAACTATAACTTAAATTTCTGCGTTTATACATTTTCAAAAATACATGTACATGTATCTAGTTTTTGTTGTCTATTTTCTGTTTTACATGCATTAACCTTGTCCGGTATATAAAGCCGTGTGAACATTTGATATACCATCCTCACTTCGTGACTATAGTCTGCTATCGACATTCTAAAATCCCATGAAGTATGATATTGGACCCTGGGAACGACTATGTAGATATACATTTGTACATGTATTCTAATATTTCTTCCAATAAATAGAAAATTGCGTTAGTCCAAAATTTGGACAAACAATTTTGTTTTTACATGAAACTTGACCTAACGGTTATGACATACGAGTGGATTATAGAAGATTATACCTATTTGAAGTATACTGTGAAAAGTAATTACACCGTGTATATCTGCAATATTATATATCGACAGAAAAATATTCTGTACAATATAAATTTCTATTCTAGCATTAAGTTATAAACGCAGGGTTCCATTTTTTAACCCTTTAGAATCCCATGACCATTGAGCAAGCGCAAGATCACGAACATAATTTGTGATAAAGTATCTTTCACGACAAATTAGTTGTGACAAGTTTTTCGCAAAAAATAACTTGTTGGCGAGTTTTTTCGGCAAGCATATCAAGAATATTTTTTCCGACTTCCTCATAAAATTTGAAAACCCCCGACTTGACCCTTTTCCCGTTGAGTAGAATCTTTAAACGTTATGAACTCGCCTACCTATACCTAAACTTGAATTTATGCTTGCCGAAAAAACTCGCCATTGCACGCACATTGCATGCATACTGACCAAATATTTTGACGGAAAATGCCGATTCGAAAAATGGGGAAAAAGTTCCCCCTTATCTTTTAGTTATTTAGACATTTTAGAAATACAGAATTATTATTTAGAATAAATACAGTTTTTGCGAAGTATATATTTCATGCTCCAAATTCACTCTGTCCTCAACAAAAATCCGGTGTACCCTGTCCTTCATAGTGCAGTACTTAATACTACAGTATATGAACTGCAAAGTACTGAATTCGATTATCAAACTATGACCCATCTATGTACATGTATTAGCATGAAACATCAAACATGTAAATATCTGTTATTATCAATATAAATGTAATTCTATTTGTCCCAGACTTATTGATTCTTCAAATGAATCCATAAACGATATTTACATAATTGAGAAGTTATGTAGATTTTAGAGTGCCCGATCTTTGGTCAATCTACATGTATGGCATAATAATCAGTGTCCAAGGTGATCAAGGGTTATATATAATTTTACATGTACAATTTCTTGATATATCGTCGCTTGAGAATTACAACACTTTATCTGCATAATTGGAACCCGGACCTTTAAGCTAAGATATATCCAAAGGCGAAAGATAGCTCCAAATCAAAACCTTCACTAAGTCACAAAATTGATTCTAGTCGTGAAATTCTATCATCAGCAAATGGAAAACCGGTGTTTTTCAAAAATACAGATGAAGGTTGTAATTATTCTCAAGCGACGATATGTTGGTCAGTCATGTTATCAGTATCATATGCACGAGTCGCAGAGTTAGACACCGCCAGATGTCGATCGATGTCAGCGTGTATTGGAATACGACTTGCGTCTATTAACGTCGGTGTCCCGTTCTGTCAGACCACAATTTAATACAAATACCCAGGCGATGACATCGCACGTGGCATGGTCACTAGGCAACATGTGACAGACCATAGATCGCTATGCCCTGAGTGTGTTGAGAAAGTACAGATTGTGATAATTCATTACGAAGTCTAAAATACGTCATTGTATAGTTTTCTCGCGATTAGATTTGCTCCATAGCCAAAGCTTTCTGATGACAAAAAACTGGAGTGACGTAAATCAGAGGTCAGTTGGATGCGAAGAACCTAGTCAGTAGTCAACTGTCCTAAGAGTATGAAGATGGTTGTTGAGGTCACTAAATGTGTGAAGTGCCGGGAAATAATGTACTTTAGTACTCTTCCCCCACACTTCTTCTTCACTTCATAGGACGGGCGTCATATCATTTCTCGAATGGACACAATGGTCTGCTTGCCAAGCATTTACCCACATCCCTAACAAATTTGCTATATACATGGTACCTATTAGAGTCGGATTTACCCTGAATAGAGGGACAGCGTCCTAATTCACGTTACCACGTATTTATACTGACCGAGCCATCCAGCATCAGGCTTGTGTTTGAGCCCTTGAAGAGCGTCAAACCTCCGTAATTGTAGACCAGTGCACCATCACGCCACAACTCTGGATAACCAGTGGTCACCAGTGCAAATTGGTGACCAAAGGAAGACAACAAATACGTCAATAGTTCGATGTCTTTAGATGACCAAGATCCAGAGGACACCTTTAAAATGTATTCTAAATATATACAATCGATATCAATTAGCTCCATCATAGAGATCGAAAAATTCAATCAATATTCCGAATTGAGAAAATAGAACTAATCAATCAACTATTATTTACAGAGTGTAACCAACATAAATATAGGGTGTAGTTATTACGTAGCTGATGGTTATGATCAATCAAGACAATGTAGCTTATCAATAAGGACAATTAAGTGAGTGGTAGACCGAATTCATTCGCCCACATAACGGTCTGCTTCAGGTCCGATCATAAATAAGATTCCAATAATTTTCGTCTAGAAAACGTAAAGGTTGGAAGATGATATCTATATTTGCTAAGGACAATGACCCTCCTCTTGAAGTCCACATCTTAATCTAAGAGATGATGTGATTAGGAACATGATAATTTTAGGTCCATATTCCCGAAAATAATCTGACTAGAATTGAATTGTCCGCCCGGTAGAGGCACTGTATCGAAATCAACTGAAAACCGAACTTTTATTTTCTCTCATTGGCCGTATTCGAACCATGTCGACCAACCTCTTGGTTTTACTCAATTAGGTAGAAACCGATAAAGGTTCATATACAAGATCTCAATCAAAGTCTTTTTGAAACGCGTAAAAGATTTCGAATTCCCAGCCTTAATCCTATACTAAATCGAGAGAATGCTATTTTTCATCACTCTTATAAATTAAACTTGTCAATATTCCCAGTGCATAAAATTTTTTATCAATTATTATGTGAATAGTGAATTGAATAAGCAGCTTAAAATAATGAAGAAAAAAGTCCGTTAATTTGTACACAGGTTATTAATGGAACTTTTGGCGTCCAAGTTTTGCTTCTGAGGCCCCAAAGTGAGCCCTACCCTTTTGAAAATATAAACTTGAACCTAGAATTTCCACATGATTTCCAAAAATATAAGGGTTTAAGCCCGCACTTCCGAGATTTTCGCGGGGGGAAGCCGAATGTTGGACGCCAAAAGTTCCATAAACCTGTGTTATCAGATTTACTGATGAACTTTTTGGTCCTTTGGAAATATTGAAGTAGCATACTTGATCATACTCGCTGTTGAACATATTTGCATCACGTATAGCTTGGAACGGTATGAATTATAGACAATGCAAAGCATGTACTGGTACTGCATTATAATAAGATCGATAATATTGGCCTTACAAATAGCAAAGGAAGTTAGGCCTACAAGCTTAGGTCTTGTAAAAAAGCAGTATTTGCTAATAAATCTCATAATATAAAGTTTCCAGGGTTCAGACTATTCGATATGATATCGACCGATTAACATTTATGATAAGCGAAATTTTGATAAAGGAGGATTGTCTTGATTCTAGTTGATTTGAAAGCAAATAAAGAAAAAAATGAAAATACACTCAACCCTCTAAGATCTGTGTATCACAACCTTAAAAACAGTGAGAAATGATAGTTAAAAAGCTGATATAGATAACAAGTTTCTTAGTTAACTGACATTGATATAAACAAACGTAGATCAACGGGATGTAAGATACTTACCAAATAATGTTTGTTTACTGAATTTATCGTCGTCTAGCATTGCTGAAGCAACCCAAGCTAAACCAAATACTAAGATCCCTAACAATATTAAAACGACGGAAGTTTCATATACTCTGGCCATTATGCCCTAAAAAGAAAAAATAAATATAGAATTAAAACAAAATTATGTTATCGATACACACAGGTTTATGAAATTTTTGGTACCCCTGTGTTCGCTCCGGCCCCCACGAAAATCTCGGAAGTGCGGGCCTAAACCTCACAAACAATTTTATTTTGAAAGCTGGTATTAAAATCTAGTGTCAAGTTTATATTTTGGAAAGGGGACCAAGAAAATTATTTTGTCCCTGCCCCAAACCCATCGCATTAAGACTATAATTGCCCCTTTTGGGGCCCTTCGAAAAATTTGAAAATTGGGTCTCAAATTGGGTCGGACAAAAACTTGAACCAAAATTTTTCAACACTTTCAGCAAATTAATGGGTTGGTGGGTTAAAGTGCGCACTTCCGCGATTTTTGGTGCCTCAAGTGGGTCCAGGTCAAAAAAGCGAATAATGTTACATAAAAAAATAAACCCTTAATATCTGTAAATGATTGTACTCCTGTGTTATTTTATCATAGAGTTTAACTTTTGAAACACAATCTTAACCTTCGAGCTTCTTCACGATGGCTTATCATAACGATTTAAAGAGGGAGAAAAAGTTTTATCAATGATCTTTGTAAATATAAGTATGATATTAGTTTGGCTACAAGATTTAAAGAAATAATCAAAATTATTCTGCCATGTACCGATTATACCTTGGTTCCCTTCCCGATTATAGAGTTCAAAATTATTATTTCGTATTTATTGGCAGTTAACAATTTTAAAACTGATGGTAATAAAACTAAATGCATTAGTACATTGTGTCTCAATATTATGGAAAACAGCCAGATGACGTCATATTGTGACTTAATTATGAATATTTTAATAATTACATAAGATAGGCATTAGAGATCATGGTCGTCATTCCCGAATAAAACAGATTTGGTGCAAATCGGTTAATAACTAAGGGAGCTTCGATTCTCCCGCAGAACCTCTGGTTTCATTTTCCCTACCCTAAGTCCCATACTAAATCGAGAGAATGCTACTTTCAATCACTCTAAAATTTAACTGGAATATTTAATCAGTGCATTTCAATTTTTCATAATGTAGTAAATTTAACAAGAAAATTAAAAAATAAAAAGTCATAAAAAACAACATTTCCGAGAATCGCATTTTCGAGAAAGGACGTTCATTTGGCGAAATTTAACATTTTGGTACTTTAAATTTATATAGCTCAGTTGTTGTTAAAAAACAGATATACAGCGATATGATCATATCAAAATTAAGTAACAATATGACGTCATCTGGCTGTTTTCCATAATGTTGGGACACCCTGTACTGAACTGTTTCGACAGTATAGTTGATAATTACTAATTCAAGAACTACTTCAAAATCGATTGTTTTTTAATATAATTAGTACGATATTGTCCCCGGATAGAGAATTAAAAAGTACTAAAATATTCTGAGTATACTCAAAACAGTAATGATATACAAAATATTCGCATATAATACACTTCGATCTACTCATCTCTTATCGTCAAAACCTATGAAGTATTTGATAAATTTATGATTCATAGAGTATAATGACTTATAGTTTAGATCGACAACATCATAATTTAATGACGACTTTTATATCATCAAAATACATGTGTATATTAGAAGGAAAATGTCCTTTTAACCGAAAACCCCTTTTCGATACCCCTTGCGAAATCTCTAAATTCTCATATCGACACCTTATTTCATGAAAAATTAGGGAGTGGGGATACATAGACTTTTATGTTTATAGGTTGTTGGGTCTGTTTCTCAAACCCAGGGTCCGGGAAATATATTCAGTGACAGGGGAGGGCCGGGTCATGGAAAATAAAATCTAGTAGCAAATTTTTGTTTTCGAAAAAATCAGGGCTGCAGAAAATTTGAACCGCGTGCAAAAAAAAGGGGGTGGGTGGTCAAAGAATTCATGGAAAAAATTGGCATACGTGTATTGACGGTAACCATGACCAAACATTTTAAGGCCCAAAGCTACAGTTTCGGTTTCGTATTCCCACAATACAAATTCAATCAAATTAAAAAAATTGTAAAATATCGAAACTGTTTAATTCATACCAGTTGTAGAATAATTAATCTAAATCAGCCCTTAAACGCCACAGGTAATGGATTTTAAATGCAGTATATTTTAGTTGGCCACTAAAAGTAGACCCAAACTGTAGCGTTGGCCCTTAAGAGGGATCTCCCCGGAATCGGCACGCCTCGATCCAGGTCGAATCCGGTAAAATATCTATGGCATTCTATGCAGGATTCAGGCCGGGATCCAGTTTTCCGGATCAGCTCCTCGATATTTTGTTCAAATGTTTCAGGACAGCCTTTTTATAGCGTTTCGATCTGTACTTCCGAGATTTTCGCTGAGGGGAGAAAGAGGGTTTAGTCCGAGTTCTTTTTAATTAACTAATGATAAAGTTCAGTGAAATATCAAACCTTTTTTGACCCGGCAAATCCTTCTGATTCGGTAAACAGGTACGCAAACGGCATTAGTATAAAAAGAGCTAAATTTGAGAACAGGAACACGTGATTCCATAGCCCTGAAAAAGAAAGAAAATTGTCGTAAGCGAGTGTAACAATTATTCAGACCTCAGAATCACACCCTGTTAAATCTTTGACTTTTAGTACTTGGTCAAAAAATCAGTTTTTCTGAAATTTTTGTTAAACCGCAGATTTTAATTAATATTTCATAAAAAGTCAAACATTTAACATTTCTTCTCAGAATCTGGACTAGCTATGGTCGGGTGGGGTGGAGTCCCGCGTCTCCCTGGGTCCCCGGCCACCCTGATCTGATCGAAAAAAACTATAAAAACTATAATATACTGCCCTAGACTGACCCATATCTCCAACATAAAGCAGAAAACATTAAAATATTTGCCAAATCTTCTACAAGTAGTACATAAACCAAAACAGGACAGGTAACTATAAAGTAGGTCTACGTTGTCATTTTTTCCGGTCTAGTCTTGTGGACAAATGTCATTATTTGGTTAACCATGTTTTGGAGTCTCGGATTATATGATTAGGTTCACTAACCTCTTTCATGTTTACCAATTCTGTAAATATATTCTACATGACATATCCTAATCTTACCGAGATCTTTGTGGGAAATGACAGAATTCGTGACCAAATAAATCAAGAAAATCCTCTATGGGATACAAGGCTATATGGCAGATAATAAGCAATTATTATAATAATTGCGTAATATATTTTATAAGATCCTCTAAGATACAAAGACTGAATTCCTTTCATAAGAAATTTATACGTTATAAGGAACATTAATTACTCGGAACTGAAACGCGGAATCGTCCCCTTGCTGACTTGATTATAGATCATTATAATACAAGGCCATAAGGACAATAAAAAAGCCATTCTATATTTTTAAAATCTCCAAAAAAAATATTAAAAAACAACAACAAAACAAATAATCACTAAAAATATTCTCCAAATTCATTGTTTGGAGGATATTTTAAATCCTTTTCGGGGATTATCATTTGAGATTTTAAAATCATCAAGATTTTATTTGACATCATGAGATTTTTTGTTGATATTTTTTAGAGATTTTTTTAATATAACAATGGCATATTTTGTTTTGTTTTTAGGGCCTTGTATGTATAATGATCAATAATCAGGTGGTCTGCGAGGAGTGGATTCTGTGTTTCAGACTGCTACATATTCCCCTGTGAGTTTCAGTCTTACCCGAGAAATCGCTGCTTAGACAGAATAAGTTCAGTTCCCTTATTTTACTTTTTGACTTTATCGAGAAAAAGAAATTTGAAACTTGGCTAAGCCATGTTCCTTTGGCATGGAAAATATTGCTCAGCTTAAAGTTCACTGTAAATATATTATTCTACGTTCTACAAGTACAAATTGTCACAATTTAAAAGAAGGGGGGCTGAATCTACCCTCTAAAGTAGCCCTGCCTTTTTGGATTGTCTGCCATATCGAAACATAGTGATTGTCATTTTTTGAAATATAAGGGCTTCATTATAAAGTACGCAAAATGGGTGATTCAAATATTTAAGACCAATAGAGAACATCATCTCTAGTTGACAGTAACATCAACAAATGAATCTACCCACTGCTGAGGAAATTTAGAAATTACTTACCATGAATTAATGATGTGTTTAACCATTGCATGTAATAGCTCTTGGGGTAAATTATTAATACTTCGTTACTGATGATCGAGATGGGTAATAAGAGAGCTGCCGCCATTGAGATCGCTAGAGTAAATGTGCACAGCCAAAGTCTGAAAGAAATACACAAATATTAATTATTACTACACATATATTAATCCAATATATGAGCTTTTTATCTATTTTACTGACTAAAATCTTGTATCAGTACCCCACAGGTCGCAGATTCATTACACGTACGGTTTTACCACTGGAAAACTGTACAAGTATGTTTCTCACTCGTCCATATTAATTGATCTTATTAGCGCGGATGAATTTATATCTCCTATTCTGTCACTTAATGCTTGTGTTGGATCAATACGTAAATCACAAATCGACATTGAACTTGCCAAATACTATTTGCTCATAATTTAATATATTAAATGATTTAAAAGACATTATTAAATGAGATGATAAAGACTAGATATAATCGATTTTATCACTGAATAGGAGAGTAAATAGTTTTTAAATGTTTTAAACATGATAATGATGTTTATTGTGCGGTAAATATCGGAATCTGGTAACTCCCAGGCACAAAACGCGTACCAGAAATTGTCCAAAATAATTACAGGATTCCAAGATGTACATTTATATTATAATACTGTATATACTGTATGATATTTCAAATGAATAACAGATATTAATGAAAACAATAACAACTACAATCATATTCATGGTAATCCTTGACTGGCTTTCCACAGCTCTAAAAAATGTGATAATGGTCAATTTAATCAACACTCAGATTTTTAATTATGTTTGTCCAGTCCTATTCAATTCCTTATCACTTCTAAATCCTCGAATCCTGAAGCAAAATAGTTTTGTCACAATATCTGTCGTAGGAACAATAGCTTCAGATACATTTGTTGCTTTTCAACAGTATTTTAGTAGGCACTTCAGAAAAGATTGATTTGGCGTAGTAAATTTTAAAAAATGTCTACACTTTTAAATGATTTACTAAAAACATATCATGATAAAAAAGCAATTAAATAATGTTGATTTTTTCTTTTTATAGATTTAAGAATTATACTTACGCAACTCTATATACTATGGCATCATCTTCATCTCCTGAATAATATTCTTCTTTATCTGTTTTGCGTCGAAATGTACATATTGTCGCATATGATGTCAAATACAACATAATAAAAAGGAGTAATGAGATCTGCAATAAAGAAAATCTCAAGTATAATTGATTGTGATTTAAATATTTGAATTCATTTGAAACACTGGTACTAGTCATAAATACTGTTTGAGATTAAATAAGTCAATGCAAAACATGGCAGTATATACTTGTAGAAGAAAAACTTTCCATTGATCTCAATAAAGCACTGGAGCTTATCAGTTAAGACTAGAATTTTGACACATCAAAAATGAAATACTAGTATGTATTATAATCAAGTAACAGTTTTGATACAATTTTGTGAATTGTCAGCGACTTTAATTTGATAAATTTCAAGGGACTGTACACTCACAAAGTGCGCATTGAGTCTCATAGTCATAGGCAATACAATTTCAATTAAATATCACCCCACTAGCTTTGTGCTTGCTTGCTAGTGTACTTAGCTTGCTTGATAGCCTGGTTCCCTACCGGGAGTACAAAATGTTCTATGATTAGGGGGGGGGGGGGTATGTTGTGGTTTGCAACTGTGCAATCACTTAAGCCAGCACTTGGCGACATGGCGTAGCTAGGGTCTGGCGACATGGCGTAGCTAGGGTGTCAGAATTTCTGACAGTTGTGCATTTTAGTTGAAAACAAGGCTAAAATTGTGCATTTCTTCCAACAGATTTAAATTGTGTATTTTTTTAAGCTACACTACTGACTTTAAAGTAACGAAGTGAGTGAAGCACTATTTTTGTCTTTCATTCATAGTACAAATCTAACGTAACTAGACTGTAATAATTATATCAATATTACTACAACCTGTAACAGGTTTTGGCCAAAACAGTTTTATTTCAATCCTGTTTCTCAGACTCAGAGACAAGAGTTGGCAGTTCAAACATATTTTTTCATGACATAATTAAATTTCTAAGTTACGAAAATACTTTCTCTCTTAAGTGCTCTCAGAAAAACAGGAATTCAGCAGGGACGTGTGGTTATTTCAACCATGTTCCAACCAAGGCCATGCTATTACTAGTGGCTGTGGGAATTCAAAAGTTCAAGTTCAACCATTCACTGCCATTTCAAATTCAATTTTCATGATTTTTAAATTTTCGAAATCAAAATTCAAAATGTAAATTTTCAATTTCATTTTTTATTGCATACTTACAATATACTCCCGGACAGCATTGTGAAACAGTTGCTCCCTTATATCTGTATCCGTCAAAACCATTGTATTATTTTGCACCCATCATCGATAGCCTGCATTTGAATTTGAAACTGAAAATAATAAATGACGTTTGTTTCAGGAAATGGATGCTTCTAGTCATTTATTCACTTCAGATCGAATCGCGCTCAGCGCATGAGCA
>JAUCNG010365595.1:0-18376 GCA_032353305.1 Cephalothrix spiralis
ATATAAACTAGTAAATCCTATGATTTTCAATGTCATAGGAAAAAGCTAACATAGCTTATACTAATTTGCCATCTGTTCGTGATATTTTCATTTCCTATCTAATTGTATGAAGCATAAATTGTTCCTGTAAATTAAGTTCTGAAAATAGGTAATAGATGTCACCTGTGTTTAAAACCACGATATACACCAACCGGGGGTGGGGTGGGTATATTGGTCCTCTGAAAAAATAGCCGTACGTATGACTATTTGGGTGGGTGTTTGGCAAAATGTCACAAAAAATAGCCATACGTACGGCTATTTGGGTGGATGTTTGACAAAATGTCACAAAAAATTGCCTTACGATTTTTTAATCAGATTATGTATTATTGTTTTTTTTAGATAAAATTTTAAAATTCAGAAAAAAGCACGTGCCAAATTTTGAAAAATGGGTGGTGACCGGTGTATGGAAAATTTGGGTCTGCGTATGGCTATTTGCATGCGCGGCGGGCGATTAAATATCTCAGTCCAAACTGTTCTCGGGCCTATTCAAAAGCCATATTTATAAATAAGCTAGTGGATATTGTATACTTATTTGACTGTAAATGAAGTTATAGTCATAGCCCACAAATGTTGACTTAAAGTATCTCTAGGTTTTGCTAATGTATCCACTTGTACTATTAGTAATACAATGTACTTTGAATCCATTATTTGAAGAAATCGTACTTATTATAGAATCTTACTACACAATTGGATGGAAAATAATCTCATGTTATACTATGACATAATTGGATCCCCTTCGAATTTAATGCCATGTTATCCTATGTTAGACCAATAAATCCAATATCATTGGATTCATGGGATTTAGTCATCCCATATTATCCTATGTCATAGGATTCATTGAATTATAATATCATGTTATTCTTTGATATTCCAATGAATCCGATATCATTGGATTCATTAGATTTAATAATTCCATGTTATCTTATGTTCTCAAACCTAATCCATGAATTCCTATCTCATGGGACTAATAATTTATAAACTCTTTCGAAATCCTATGATTTTTTCATCATGAGAATGAGTTTCGACCTGGACGTTGGCGCGTTTTGTGGAAAATCGGTCGAGAAAACCGATTTTCCCTGTTCCTATTACAATATATTAATACACGCACGGTAGCTATTTGATGGAACTGTATGTTGCAAATCACATATGCTTTTCGATTAAAAAATTATAGAGAGATATTTAGAGGGATTCAACCATTTCTATAGTTAACATATGATAGTTAGAAGTACATGACATCAATAAATGTCACAAATATTTGTTTTTACATGTTTTATCGTCCTTTTTATGTTTTTCGTCATTTCTGGGGGGGTAATGGTTATGAATTAAATAATTTCTTAAAGAGCGATTACACCTGATAATTTAAGGATATAATGACATTCATATTACTTTCAAAATGTAATACTCATTTATCGCAGTGGACCGTGTGTGACCTAGGTTTTTACGGTTTTTGCGAGGAACTATATTATTTTGCGCAACGATATTTCACTAAATTATTCATAATGGAGTCACCAAATTTTTTTCATGCATGACATTTATATATGTTATGTATCATGTATTAATAAAGTACTTATCACAAATTGACCAAATTTCATGGTTTCATTTTCATTTAAATCATGACCATTATCAGTGATTAGGTCTTTTTATGAGCACGACTCCCGAGCAAACGTGTCGGACGTACCGTACTGTATCATCGATCCAGAATCCAGATCGCTCTCATACGCAATTTAGAAGCCCGAGTCCTTTTCTTGCGTAAGGATATTTCACAACAATGTTCATTTGTCAGGTCCCAAAATTTATTTCATGCATAAGATTTATACATCTTATGAATTACGTACTAATTAATTTCTTATCACAAATTTACCGAATTCTATGGTTCCAGTTTTCTGTAAATTGGGATTCTGGACAGTGATTTCGTATTTCCAAATGAGAGCAAAACTTCCAAGGAAACATGTTGAACGCTCCTTACTTCCTCAATCCAGATGGCTCTCATACTCAATAAAAAAGTTCTAATCCTTATTTGGCGCAAGGATATTTTTCAAAAATCTTAAAATTTCAGTCTTATATTTTTTTTCATGCATAACATTTATATATGTTGTACATTATGTATTCAACTAGTACTTATCAAAAAATTTAAAAATTCTATGGTGTGATACTTTTTGTATGACCACGGTTTTGATCAGTGATTTGTCTTTTCAAATCAGAGCTCAACTGCAAAGGAAATGTGCCGAACTCAAAGTACTTTCGTATCTAGTTCGCTCTCATACTTCAATCAGGAAACGCACATTCCTATTTTTCTTGTTCCTTCTTGATCACGGACTTCATTAAAATGAACGACAGAAGCTGTACGCCTACACATCACGAATAATACATAATATCAGGTAAGACGTTTATTGACAGTATATTCGTATTCCATTATTACTATAATTTAATTCATTTATTATTCTTTAACTTTTAATGCTATTGACGATATTTTTAATACCCCCCCCCCTCCTCCTATTCCTCGTATACTGTATTATTATACGCCTCTGATTCATGCGGCACGCAGATCTATTTCTAAATAAATGACTCGGTCACTTCCCACCCCAAGAATTATTCGGATGGGGTCCATTGGATTATTCTTATTCGTTTTCTGTTTCTTGCCCGTGCACTTTTTCTCTTCGTTATATAAATATACATACATGTACATAACGTGTTATTTAAGTAACACTAGTATATATTGGCATGCTCATTTCACATCGGCTACATGCATTTGTGTCGCAAATATTGCAAATACAATTTCCAGCTAAGAATCTGTCACTTCATTTTTAAATATACAACCCATAGCCCTGGCAAACTACGGATCCCCAGTCTACGTCGTTCGTTTATTATTAACTTATGTCACCTCATTTGCACGATACCAGTCATATCTCGACCACCCCATGAATGGATTTATGCTCATAATGCGTGGTCTTACTATACTGTATTATATTCCCTACTTCATCTTCAAGTGCGACCACTTTTATACGGCGGTACGGGCGAACTACGGCACATGACACGGAGTGATCCATTTCCATGCCCTCAGCACTTGTTATAGGCTTATAGCTTCTCTTCACAAGATAATGCCAATTACATAGCGAGGTGTAGTCGAGATGGGAGTGATCCCCAGTCTACGTCCTTTTTTAAATTTCATTTACATTATACTTCACATCAAAACAAACCTCATTATTGAATAACCCAAATTCCTGGAAACTGTGTTGCAATTAATATCCATCTACGACACACTGAAGCCCGAACTTTTGTAGGCTAATAGGATTTATCTTAATATTTCTAGGTTAGAGATTAAAAGTGCCTCGTTCATCAAAGCTTAATTATGTCATAATGTTTATTCCCTGCCTTGCGTCAGGTGATCAGATGTCTGCTGCTTGTCAGTAAATGCTAACCTTGATTTTTAAATAACCTCATAACTGCTCATAACCTATATTTTGAGACACCCACCAAATCATTCAGTAATGCTTTGTTTACAACTGCACTATACATGGAATTCAATTTATCTTCTCCCTTTATCTTTCGGCGAATAATTTTAATCCCAGGGTTGCATGCTCTATTGATCATATAACAAGTGCAATCTTGGTTCACGTTGACCTTCCTTAAAACCGAATTTATTAAAAATATTTCTTTACACAAGAATGAATATTAAATCCGTTGAACCGTGTCAATAACAACGCGTATGATATACGTTAGCATAGGAGCTCCCTTATACGCAAACAGTTCATTGTTACCTGTCGAAAATAGACAAATTTTAACCTTTAATAACCTCGAACGTCGAAAATATCAATTTTAGAGAACAATAGTGATCGATTCTAAATGTTGCTCAGCCCCTAACAAATTGTTCATACTATTTTTGCCCAATATCTAATGATGCTTCTATATGACTTTCCACTTTTTTTTACAGTTTTCTAAGATCATACGATTTGTCCTTCATCATGTCTGTCAGGCGGATGATAGAGAACAACGAAATGGACTCACTTTTAGAATTTATTAACGACCTCCAAACAACAACTACGAGCAATTTGGAATTGGACGACTACGATAATGAAAAAAAAATCATTTGCCAATTTCTAAAAGTCAAGAAATCGAAAGGAAAATTAAAAATGTTTAGAAAAGACAATGCAGCCGGTTCAAAATCTCAACGCATCGAAGAACCATATGATCGCCTAATATTAGCTAGGTAGACATTTTTACATCTTCAATGTTTTTTTACGCATTTTATTTCATGACACATGCAATAAATGGGAATATTGATAAATGCAAACATTTTGAGCAGCCATGGGCAATTGCATTTTTTCATTTCAAATACTTTATATATTCTATCCGCATCTTCATTAAATCAACTGCATGGTTCCTTTTTATTCATTACATGGTCTTTTAAATCATCCTCATCAGGTACCTCTTTTTTCATATCATGCATGCATGTTATCAGTTTTACACGCAGTCTGTCTCGGCAAGTACAATGTATAAACTCATTCATATACGTCGGTGGATTAAAATGATTCTTTAACTTCTATATTGCTTTAAAAAATGTTTACTATATTCACAGGTCCATATACATTAGAACTCTAAACTATAGGCGCTTGCATATTTATCAAAACAAAATCAGTTCAAAAAAATAAAACTAATTTCCTATCACATATTAACGGCCTAAGCAGACGCTTACTAAGATTAATTACATTATGTATTACTTCAAACCTGTCCAAGGACCGAAGTGTCTTTGGCTAAACTGTCACCAACCCGTGACACCTACCTTGATATCTCTATCATTTTTATTTCAGGGACCTGTCTACTGGTTGTATTTTTTATGTCGTGTGTTTAAATGAATCTATTAGCATAAATAATTTCATGGTCAAGGACAAACCATGGACTGGCATGTACACTGTTCTACACGAGGCAGTTTACACTTTTGACTTAAATGGTATACGTGTCATCCAAACAAGTAGCTCCTTTATTCCCATCACTAAGGTGCCGGAAAATTTCCCCTTAAAGATTGTTCCTCTCGACGAAACGTGGGCCCTAGGGGCATCAATGCAGGGAATCTATATTGAAAATGTCAATATAACACTACGACAGGTAGATTTGGTGGAGTGTTGCGGTGGACTGCTTTGTGATGCCCAGCACACTCAGGAAGTCAAATGTCCCTCACTAAGTGCTGCTGCCCCACCATCTCTTATTCTGAAGGCTTCTGTGACAAGCCAGGACGCCAACATTAAAAGTGTGGTATTTCACTCAAGGGAGTTCACGAAATTGTTCTTTACGCCGGATTCCGTCCTGGTAAGATTCAATATATCTATAGCATTTTTTCTTCGTTATGTCTATTGCAATGCATGTTGCCTGTTCATACAAATCCAATTCTCAAACACCGACGATATATAATACTTATCCTTATTTTTTGGAAGCATTTTTGCTTTTAACATGTTTTACATTTGTGTCTTATTATAAATAATGCCTCCTACGTTGTAAGTCAAACTAAAGCTTGTATGATTTATTTACCTAGCTATTATGGGTGTCAATTGAAGTGCCACAATTTCATTAAAATAAACAATCAATTTACCATGTGGTTCACGAGTGTACCTAGTTCAGGGTACCCAAGCCTCATATGAAAAACGAATAATAGCGTTTTTAGTCTTATCGAAAGCGAATAATTGGTTTCAAATGTTCCGAAGTGGTTATCATATTATTCTGTATACGGACAAATTTATCGTAAATTGCTTATCATAACTTATCGGAAGCGGATACCGAATAATTTCATTTAAATTACATTATAAATCTTATATATATATAAATTGCCTTTCTAACTCATAGTATTCAAAATTGTCCTCACCTCGCTTCGCACGGCTTGATGATATATTATTTGCGTAGACATAGCAACCTCATATTTATTAAGAAAAGAACAGATACGATCAATATCGGTAATACAAGTATGGTCCTGTTAGTTCCCTATTATGTATGATAATGCCCTTAAAATCTGAACTAATATCTTATAATGTCTAAAAACGGAATAACAGACGGGAAACGGTTTTATTTAACATACTATATTTTTTATTCTTTTAATAGCTGCCTAATGCTGCAAAAATTAAGCCCCAAGATATCAAAAGAGTAACTCAAGAAGTTTTACAGCACTATACACCTATCGGCTGGAAAATCGCTGGCTGGTTTAAGCCCAGCTATGGCTCAGAGTCCAAGTTTAAACCTCCTCAACTCCATATAAGTTCATTGACGCCAATGATAATATCAGAAGGTAAAATTGCTTTATTATCTATATATATTGCACCACATTCATCATCGTCCTACGCAAAGCTCTATAATTTTGACATTAGCCCACTAAATTTATTACGTAGAAATTAGGATAAATCAAAACTGCGTTTTCGGATAAGTTGCACATCCATTTGTGACCGAGATATCAAAATAAGCTGATTAATATTTCGAGATATATTATTCAACTTTTTTTAGTACTCAACTTTTAGTTTTACATCTTATAGTGCCTATTATTAACCTATTTACAATATTGAATCACTGAATTCTTAAATTAAAATTATGTTTTGGTTACTCAAAGACTTCCGCTCGCTCGCGATATCAGTTTTTCCTTCATGTCAAGAATAGCCTGCAGGCACATCAGCTGCCATGCTTTTGGATAACGGTATACCGATAATTTCCTGAATCACTTCTTTAGTGCACCCCCAATATTTCAAACTTCCGCCTAATTGTTTATATCCAGATTAATACTTTCATTAGTAATACGCGATAATAAGAAACAAAATCGTTATTACTTGAATTTACTTAACGAACCAAGCATAATTTAACATAACCGATTTAATATCATGTTTTACCTCGTACCGATTGCTAATAGTCGCACAAAATGTAGGAGCGAATTATATTGATTTCGCGCTGATAGATACGAAATCTACGCCACAAAACCACATTTCATCATATTTAAAAAACATCCATCTTATCAATTTACTGCCTAAATTTATTACATTTTCTAATTTTTTAATGAAACTAAATTTTATTTTGTAGCTGCTCCAAGATTCACGATGCAGAATGAAGTAATTCAGCATGGTCCTGTACAGATCGATATACGTGCAAGACCTAGGCCAGCACGAGCGCAGAACCCTCCAGCTAATCCACGTGATAACCCTGTTCCACAGAACGCAGCTCCAAATCACAATCTACCACCACCAGCACAGGACCAACAAGATGAACAAATGCAGGGGAACCATGCTGAAGGTCAACCTGAAGACAATGCACAACATCAAGATGTGCAACCTAATCCCCCCGATCATGCAAATGAACCTCAAGATTTTGAAGCTCGTCCTGTACCTCAAAGGCAAGCACGTGAACCGGGACGCCCACGAGGTCGTGCACGAGGTCGTGCTGGAAACAGGGCTCAACATTTGAACCAGTAAGGCATATTTAGTCATATTATTATGCTATCGCCATAACCTGATATTCTGATAGTTTTGGCATATTTCAAATTTTCAAGTTCGTGAATACCAAATACACATGTATTATGATTTCACCTGTATCCATTTTCATTAATTTGACAATTAAATAAATATGCATTTAGTGTCAAATGTATTCCTTACGGATAATTATCGTGAAATTAAATCCAGCAATAAAATCAATTTTCCCCACTAGACTATTGGCGAACAGAAAACCCTTGCGCTTTTTATGGGCTATTCAATGACTTCATTTAATTAATCAATCGCAACCTTTAAATATAAAGTAAACAATTGTTGGAAATATCAATATTTTAAACTTTTATAAACTTTTATATAATGACTAATAAACACATTTCTATGTTTTTAAAGTCATTCTTCTTCAATTATCTTATATATACAGGGTGTCCCAATAAAATTGATAACAGTCAGCTAGATGACGTCATATTATAACTTAATTATGATTTAACCATAGCAATTAATGATTTCGGTGCAAATCTGTTAAAGAACAACTTAACATTTTCGGAATGCAATTATTAGTGAACGTTTTCACATATAGTATCTACGATTTTTTTATTCAATTTACTATTCACAATCTTTTTTATTTTTATTAAAAATTGAAATGCGCTGAAACTATTTAAATTTAAAATATCATTCTCTCCATTCAAAATTGGATTTATATCCTACAAAATGACACAACACATTTTTCGGGAGAACCATCTTATCTCCCACGGTTATGATCTAATCTGCATCAACCCTCTTTTATTCTAGAATCGGGAAACATACATGTATTTTGAATATTCATAATTAAGTCTCTGTATCATGTCATCTGGCTGTTATACATGTTATAAGACAATCTGTATATTGAAGTATGTATAATAATTTACATTACAATTGGAAAAAATCCTAAGCATATGCATGCATTTTTCAATTAACTTTACATTACTACATTCATCGTGTGATTAATGGTAGCCATAACCTGTGGGTCCATTTCCTTAACAGGTAGATTTCCATAACCGTGCAATACAATGCTCATAAATGAAGTAACGCGTAATCAAAATGTGATCAGATTAAGATACATGTTCACTTTAAATATTTCTTATACTCACATTTCTTTTCCTTTTCCGATTTCTTTTTTTATACTGGTTAATATTATTTGTACTAGTTTAGCACCTCTTAGGTATGTACTATTAATAACTCCATAGACTAATAATTACTATATCTTGTCCATGTAGAGGGGATATAACTCTCAGTTATAGAATCTAAATATAATCTATTAGCCAAGATATCACCATCTTATCTCGAGTAGGTGACCGATTGCTGTCAATAGGTTTCAAAATTGTCATTCAAAGGCTGGGCTTTATAATAGGTTATATTTAGATTCTATAACTCAGAGTTATATCCCCTATCCATGCACAAGAATAACGTCTTTAGTAATTATAAGTCTATGATAACTCACATACTGACCCATATCTAACTCCTTTCGATTGTACCGAATTTAAAACTTCTGTTCAGAAAACCAAATGACAAAAGAATGATTTTGCTTTCCTCGATATGCAATTACTCAAACGAAAATTATTCGTGATGATTTACGGAATCTATGACTTAACACTTATAACGTTTCTAAATATATATGGTTACTGTCATCTATATATTTTTTAACTCTTATATGGCTTTAAAGATTTCTATCCTATCTGCTAAGTAAACTCTGTTAAATAAAACATTGCAATGTATTTCAATGTCATTACCAAGAATTTACTGTTCTTTTATTTATTTGCCACAGTTTCACTTCTAAATATTGTTGTTTTCAACTTAATTCCATTAAACAGGAAAGTGTGACAAAAACCGGTTTCACAAATAGCTAAGTAGGCCTATTGTTCGAATCATATTTTCTACTACCATCTCTTTTTTTTACTTAACAGGCAAAATAATGATATTGAAGTGGAGGTGCCATTTTGTTCCGTATGTCACCGACAATCAACGGATCAACATCCCCTTAACTGGCATTTCTTACCAATGGATGACCAAGAAATAAGGATAGTACGTCGACAAATTGGCGACAGCAATGGCATGATAGGAGGCGCGCAAGTTTGTAAAATTTGCTTCCAATTCTGCACGACTTCGGTGGATACACGACCCAAACCAAGTTCATGGCAACACTCATGGCCAGCAAACATTTGGGACATATTAGTATCAAATACCATCATACAACCACGATTATTTATTCTGTTTTTCCCTCATGGTTTACGACAAAGTTGGTTAAACTCCCAAATAATGTGGCATGACGAAATGCGGAATGCTATTGACCTGGAACCAAACTTTACTGATGTCACAAAGGCTCATCAATTGAGTCAAGAATTAAAAGAACATTGCACTTATTCAACAATTAAACGTTTAGCTGACGATTTTCCGTATCCTACCATGAGATGTCCTCTTGGTTGTTCTAACTTCATTGATGATATAAATACTGATCGTATATCATTGATGCCAGCAAATGCTTACTTAGCTTCTATTAACCCCAACTACAAGTCATTTAAGGGCGAAGAAATTAAACTACATGGATCTAGGAGGGACTGGACTGAACCATATACCGACTTAATTTGGACAGTTAGACCGGCCCTTTATGTTGACAAAAACATTGGTCTAACTATCCCTATGTGCTCATCAAAGATACATGCATCTTCAAAATATGCTTTCATTCACACTCCAACTCATCCACTTATTCCTCATATTATTCCCCAATATCCAGACTACTTAGCCCCAGCTGTCGTTGCTGGGCGGGTTACAAAAAAGGGATCATGTAATGAATTCACTACTTCCCACCCTATCTTTTATCAAAGTGGCAACAGTGGTGGTCTCTCAACAATACAGTTGTCTACTCGAAAACCTGAGGTGGATATGACAACTTCTTTAACACAAATAAGTGGTTTAACATTACAGTACCGAAAAGATATTTTAGACTACGCTAGTCAAAGCTCGGACTTCCAAACTGGCGCTATTTCAGACACACTGGCATATTACCGAAAAACCGAATTACCTCAGGATATGATACAAAAACACTCTTCGGTAGGAACATACGTTGACGTCCATGATGCACATGATATTGCTCAAGTATACAACGAACGGATGAAGGAACCCGAGCGCGATCAAGCTGGACAACAACAACAGCTCAATATTAATCCTGATGATTGTCTGCTTATTGTTCACCAAAATAATGATACAGGAGCGGTACCATTTCAAATACCTAGACAAAAGGTAGCAGACCAGTGGAATATATCATCCATTTCTTATTCATTATTCAGCGTATTGGTTCATAACCGTCAAACTCACCGTCAATTTCTACAAAAACTTTGGAGCAATATACCTTTGCAAAACCAACAAATAGTATCCGATTTCTGTGTCAAATTAGTCAACAAACAAAAACTAACATCCCAAATTATTCGAAGATGCGATGAACTAATTCAGTTAATACCTGTTCAACAACATGACAATGAATACATAAAGCTTGCTTCACTTATACAACAACTATGCCAAAATGTTCATTTCATTGAATCCAATGACCATCAGGATATTCAACAAAATATACCCGACCGGACCAAGGTATTGATTGTAGTCAGGCCCCCTGGACCAGAACGGCAACGTCGCCAAGCATTTCCTCTTGCCTCTCCTGATAATAAATGGAACCTAATGTATGCTCAAAACAGTCAATTTATTGACAATGACTACCACGTTTCTTACCATTTTCGATGGTCAACTCATTTAAATTGGATCACTGGTGGATCGCAAGATCATACAGCTATTTTAGGTGAAGAATCATTCCTCATTTATGTGAAACTACACTCCTTTGAATCAGCAACAAATTACATTTTGGAATCATGTGGAGGTCAATATAAAGCTAAGTGTCAGTTACACAACCACCTGCTACTTGCTACAAAAGCTTCATCTCTTCAGTGCTCTCGTCGCCAATGCCGAAATGTCATTCGCTGGCAATGTGGTAACGGTATTCCCAATTTGCAGTGTACAGTTGGACTCTGCCGCAAACATTTAAAGGAAACTTATGATAACGAAGACCAAGAAGTTTTCGTTACTGCAGATATGGACATTTTACAACCTGTGCCTCGTGATATTTATCAACAACCTGACAACGAAGACAATGATGTTGATATGGAAGTTCTCCCAAATTTCATGGAACAAGAAGCTTTTGAAATCGATGAAGCACTTCCTGATATTGATTTGCCAATTGATTTCCTTTCACAAGGTACTCTACCGATGAACAGTGCTCTAGACGACAATTTTCTTTTCGCCTCACATAATGCTGATATGATGCTCAATCACCATCTTCTAAATCACAGCAATTTGCATCTAATGCATCGTCGTTTACGCCCACAAAAAGCACCAATAGCTGCCCAAAGATTGTTACAAGATATATGTTGCAAAACACCACAGTGGACCGTTCCTCTAGCATTACCTGAATCTCAATTATTCACTCTCCCCTTCTGGCATATGAATGGAACTGCTGTTGCAGGAACATTACCGTCAGTCATGTATTCAAATTATAACATGCACAAGAAGAATATAGGTGATATTATAGATCATATCAGGGTGAGAATTAGGGATCCCACGCTAGTTACATCTAAATTAGCAACTACTTTACAGTATTATTTCGATATTAACCTCAATATTGATTTAAACCATAACCCAATAACCATCGCAACAACTAAAGGTCTTGAACACATGACTAGGAAACATAATACCGTAGAAGTCGAGGGTCGACAACAGGCTATTCCCATGAACGATTTCGATGCAAATAAACAGGTGAGACGATTGGTTGCCCTCCAGAGAGAAGAGGGTTCATGGAATTTATTTGTCACCCTTACTTGCAACGACAGCACAACCCTTGGAGTTGCTCCAATCAGAAATGCAATCTTCAACAAATATACAAGTCAGGAAGACAGACATGATGCATTACAGTCCTACTCAGTTATTCTGTCACGAGCATGGGAAAGATCCTCTCGAATCATTATGCACTATATTTTACACAGTCCCGACAAACCTCTTGGAGATGTAAAAAGTGGATGGTTTCGCTATGAATTTCAAAATTCAACATCACTTGGCAACAAACCTCATATTCACGGTGGCATTATTCTACAGGAAAACGGGAAAGAAGAAGGCCTTAAAAAAATAAAATGTTCTATCACAGACCTATTTTGTCAAAAGGAAGGTACAGATTATGAATCCCTCAGAAATGCAGGTATCGTAAAGGATCATGAAGACTTTATTCGCCTCTACTCACTTGCTAATAAATTACAAGTCCACAGTTGTACCAATTCTAACCAAAGGTGCCAGAAGAAAACCAAAGATGATACTTACGTTTGTCGCGTTCAGAAGCACTTCCCAAGTTTCCAGTACACGTTCAAGGACAAAACATATGCTTATGATACAGAAACTTTACATAACCTTGAAGCTCTAGATTTGGCTAATTGCGATCTTCAAAGTTCAGTATGGACAGTCCATGACGAATTAAAACCCGGTAAATGGTTTTACCCTGCACAGCCATTTGAACAATTTGTTCCCACTAATTCAAAACTCTTTGTTTTGATGCAGTCATCAACAAACGTCCAGTACTGTGATAAGCGTTTTAGTCATGCGTATTTGGCCAAATACGCAGCAGGAATCGATGAAAAACCTTTAGTAAATGTTACTGTAAATAAGAACCAAAATGCAGACGTTCATGTTGGCAACCTCATTCATCAAAAGATAACCGGTCAACGTATGAAAAATGACTCCCCTTCAAATTACCAATCTCGGCATATAGCTTTGACAGAGATGATCTGGTACCTCAATAATTTCCCTTATGTCGTTTCTGACAGGGATATGATTCACGTATCGACTCTAGCTCCTGAATATCGACCTTCTACAATGAAACGACATAAACCACACCAACGAGTTGAAGGAGGAGATGGTCAACCAGAAGCAGTTCACATTCGGGAAAATCTTCCAATTAACCGGCACTTTACACAAAGTCAACTGACTATGCTACAATCCTATGAAAATGGCTCCTACAACATTGATAATACTACTGTCTTTTCATTCAGATGCCCGGAACTGTTTTTAGTTAATGATATTGAGTCCTACATGAGATATTTCACCTTCCAAAAAAGAAAACCTCAACAGACCGTTCATGACGATATCGCTCTTTCATCATGGATCGATGCTTTGGGACGAATAACTAAAATCCGTCTTGCTCACATTCAAGATGTTTTCCAATATGTCAGACAAAAAGTCAATGATGATGTTCTTCACATTTTTCGTAACATCATAGTACCATTGTTTCAAGAATACACAAACCATCAACAACATCACGATTATTCACTTTTCTTCACTACGTTCGTCGACATAACGAAAACACAAAGAAATATTGTTGTTTTTACACAAGTGACGCCAAATGATCCCAATCGATTTTTTATTCACTTGTTGCTCTCAATGGGCACATTTGCCGATGCATGTTTAACAGAATTGGATTTGTACAGCCAGGGAAACTTCATCCAAGCTTTTAGAGCTGTACAACTCATACATGAAGATCCACCAACATTAGAAGAGGTGAATAGTTTATGTAGAAAATATATCTTAGAGCAGATGCAATTCATGCCAGTTAGTCTCAACAGATTTCGAAAACTTACTACGCAACTACGACTGTACATGAATCAGTTATTGTTACAAGGATTAGAAAGCTTCGGTTCCCTTCCACTTACCCTGGAAGATGATATGGTTATATCAAACATAGTGCAATTTGAGGAGATAATGCATAAGTCGTTGACAAATCTTGTTGAAACACTAGCAACTAATGACAACCTGCCTCGATTTCCAAATCCACAGCAACTTATTCGTAGACAGGTCGTTCAATATGATCCTGTCCTACAGATACAGGCAGGGCAACAGATCGAATCTCATCATGAACAGGAAAGAGCTCTTGCACTATGCAAAACGGCTATTGATCTTCATCTTCAAAATGATGGCCCCAGATCCGTACTGCTGATTGGCGCCCCAGGATCAGGAAAAACTTTTATAGCTCTCACTGCACTTACGTATGCATTATCTAAAACCATGGTATGTCAAATAACATCGTTGACAGGTCTCAGGGCAAGTACACTTGGGGGCCAACATTTACATTACCTTTTCCATTTACCTTGTGATGACAATTCAAATGTCAACATCACTACGGAATCAACAATGCTTAACCTAAAAAAACACCCGCTGAAGATAGCATACCTCCAGAGAATTGAATTACTCCTTATTGAAGAAATAGGCCTATTATCTGCGCAAATCTTTGCAACAATGAACATCGTTTTGCAAGTCATAAGAAATTCCACGTCTTTATTCGGTGGTATCTTAGTAATTGCCACTGGTGATCCCAGACAACTGTCTCCAGTGCATGGCTCATCAATTTGGAGCTCTCATCATATGCTGTTCAATTTTACATGCCAGCAATTCAAGTATTATGTACGAGCTGCACAGGATCCTGATCTTCAACGCCTCTTAAACATTCTCCGCAAACCTGTCATTACCGATGAAGATGTGGAGATTTTTATGACTACCTTGAATACAAGAGTTTTTTTAAACGGCCAAACTGTTCCATCTTGGCAAGATGTTCCAGACAACTATATTCGAGTCGTAGGGACCAGAAAGGCATGTGATGATATAATCAATGAATATATCGAACGGAAAAAGACTAATCCGGAGCTTCAGACGGTGACCTACGATGCACAAGATTACATTGAACTTCCTGGTGGTCAACGGCAATTAGCCAATAGGACAGTTCAGAAAACGTTGAACTACAAGTGCCATGAACCCCAGCAGCTAGTGCTTTTTGTTGCATGTGTTGTAAGATTAACGTTCAACAATACTACCGTATCTCCGTTTATGCCTACCTTTTCTCAAGGTCAAACAGCCATTGTCACACAACTCCCACCACCTGAAAATGATGATGGCCAAATTCATTTAAGATTAATTCCATTCGCAGATAATAATTTCAATCTGGAAGATATTCCTAATCACTGGCAAGTAATACACCTTGGAAAACGGAATACAGCCCCAGTTCTTCTTCGCTCATGCAACAATCGCGCTTGGCGTAGGCAGTATCCAGTTGCTCATTATGTGTCTTTAACTATACATAAAGCAATCGGAGAAAACTGCCCCCGCATTGCTACTCAAATAAGTAGTCTAAACAAAAGGTACCGACTCTGGCAAAGGGAACAATTATTGGTTTTACTCAGCCGCACCCGCAGCTTAGATGGGGTACTTTTTGTTACCAACAACATACAAGATACGACTGATGCAATTAAGATGATGTTACATCAAACAACCCCTCTCGCCACACATATAGAAGAGGCTCTAGACGTCATTCAAGAACTGGTTATCCGACCAAGATTCCTCATTCATAATCCATTATTGCGTACCATCCCAGACACTTGCAATGGATATGTGTATATGATTGTTAGTCAGAAACTCCCAAGCTATGCCTACATAGGTGAAACGAACAATATTAAACGACGACTCGGTGAACATAACCGCGGACAAGGCGCTAATCTCACAAGGGATCCATTTTTAAGACCATGGGTTTTGTACGTTTTAATATCAAACTTTCCCGGACTTACGAATTCCATGCAAAACTGCCGATCTAGAAAATCATTTGAAAGTCAATGGCATGAACGAATTACTGCATTAAACATGCGAAGAAACACTCGGACTATTTATGATATTGGTCGCCAGTTATTTCGAGAAAAGCAAATCCAAGATATGCCGTATCTTCTATGGGCAGAGTATGCTGACATTCAATTCAACAATTGATAAATCACGTTTCATACATATAAACTCTTCTTCTTATTCCATTCCATTTCCTAATATTTCAAAACTATGTGTCAAACGGAGCCATTTAAATCTGAGTCTACATCTCGTGCCAGTGAAAGTTTCGATTCTTGCTTGGCATCTTTTGCATACCTTAGCATAACCTTCGAATAATGCACTTCATTTGTGTCTTCTTCTTGTGAAAATGAGAACTCTCGCTCAACTTCTTGTGCTCGTGGAAATCGAATCTCTTGCTTCAAATCCAATTCTCACGTGTCAACGATAACACGATCGTATGCTAATGGAACCTTGAACTCTAACTCTACATCTGCAACTTTTCCTTGTCAAATCCTGAACTGTAGTTCTATATGCATCTTGTGCCAATTATTCTGCTGGTGGGAACTAGATCTCCTCTACATCCCGTAATGACGAAAGCCTGATTTCTTGCACTGTGTCACGTTCTGATGAAGTCCAATATCTTACTCTGCATCTACATCTTGTGCTGAGGATAACCAGAGTCCTTGCCCTGCATCTAGATATTCTGACTGTTTCAAAAGTGACATGGTTCATATAATACAAAAGTACATTCCTCTTTCACCGTGTGTTCCTACTGCTTTCTGTAAACTCTGGCATAAAGTTAGAAAGAAAATGTTCCTTTTTCTTTCGACTATTGTTCTCTTATCATCAGATAATCGTACAAACTGTAAAGGATCGTAAAGCTGTCGAACCTAATTTTCTACACGAAGTTCTAATTTCAAAAGGAGCTGAAACTTTTTTCTCATTCTCGACGGACTAACATTTATCTGCTACTGAAACCGATTTTAGATTGTGTTTTCAACGTTTAACTGCTAGAACAGCTCTTTTAATTCTCATGGAAAGAAACTTCATATTTCGTAAGTAAGTGAATATTAACTATCATATGTCGCAGGGTTTTTATATCTCTACCAGATGCGCTGTCCTCCATAGCTAATGAGTAACATTGGATTATATATTTAACCGCTATCTTGGTTTAAAATGTCTTAATTATAAATCAATTTCTAACACGGGAATACAATATTCAAACTTATCTCAATCATTACGCACTTCATATATGTTTGATAATTTTATTTTATTTACATTTTCCTTTACCATAGTAAATGAGAAGAAAAAAAATACTGATTTTACTAAATACAAATAGGGTCATGTAATTTTAGCACATTAATTTCCCTTACAAATATATAAGAAAGAATTGTCATTTATATGTATAACACTCGGGCAAAATTTTGAATTCCCTTATTATTTTTTTAGTACTTTGCCCACTGTAAAGGATTTACCATTATTACACAAATTATCGCTCACCCTACAGACTTTTAATTCCCGTGATCCGTGTGCCGCCATAATTGCACACGGATCACAAAATCAGAAATCACACAGTATCCCAACCACTTTTTAACATTTTGATTATTTACCTTACACTCTATTCATCTGGGTTTGTAAATATACACAATCCTGCTGAATTTATATACATGTATATACTTTAAATCCTAGGAGTACGCATAAAATAACTGTCCTTTTTTAACTAACTTGTCTGAAGACCATAAGACTGAAGTCATATACTCATTTACTGCGTATATCATGTAACTAACCTAAAAACATCCTTTACATGATATGTAAGAATGTATTTGTTATCAAATCCAGATTCTAAGGTGACTTAGTGAGCTGCATTTGATGAAAGAATTAATTGACATTTGTGCACAAAGATCGTTAATCATTAATATTGTTAATTAATGTTATATATTAGGATATATTTAATAAAAATATAGTAGAACAATTACTGCGGCATAAAACGAATTATTTTTTACCGCACTTTTTACTTTGAAAATTGTCAATTTCACTAGGTGCCCGCACGCAATCGATTGCGCATGCGTATTCGTTACAGGAAGGGGGTTTACAACTTTAAAACTCTGACTACCATTATTGGCATATTTATCAATGATTTAAAAATAAAAAAATCATTGACAAACAATTAATAATAACACTCAGTT
>JAUCNG010365596.1:0-11821 GCA_032353305.1 Cephalothrix spiralis
GTCCCGTCTCGGAAAAATGCCCATTTTCGGGCCTCGTCGCGTTCGTCGCCATTCGTCGCGAAAACATGAATAGGGCCCCCTGTATGCGTAGTTTGTGGATTCTGTATTGACGCAGATATAGCGTAAGACTCTGGAGATGAGGCGTTGCGTTATATGCGATATTCCGTATTTACGCAGATTTGCGGTAAAACTGCGGCGATGCGATATTTGCGGTACTCTGTATAAACACCGATTTTGGGTCAAGACTGTGTAAATGCGGAACTTGAGGTAATATAAATGTGTAATTTGTGGAGAAGCGCAGGGCAAACAAAAGTATTTCGCATTGACACATATTTGAAGTAAGACTATGGAGGTGCGGCGTTGCGTTATTCGCGATATTCCATATTAACACAGATTTCTGGTAAGATCGCGTAAATGCGGGGATGCGTAATTTGCGGAAATGCGTAGTCTACTTTCTTGGTTTTTCAAACAGTCTAGACAAGTACTGGATGAGATGAATTGTTTCGACTAGTGTAATGACCGAAACATTATTTGAACAACATACTGTATTTTCGCCCATCATGCTTCGTTCATCTCCCTTCATTTCAGAAAATTGGACATCAGTTGGATCAGCTCTAACATTTGTTTGACGAATGGTATCTCCATCAGCATTACTAATGCTGATACACCTGTCTTCACTGCCAAGAGCTAAGAGATTTTGTTGACTCCAAGAAGCAGAAATAATCTTTTTGGAATGCTTTCCAAGAATTGGAATCTTGCTGTTATAAGGAAAAGTAGATAGAATAAGTATAAATAAAATTTAAATCTAATATACATAGTATTTTTCAGTATATAGTCATACGAGTCGAAGTATACCTATAGCGAAACAGTTAAAAGAAAAAGAAATCGTAAAACTGTTTAAAATCGTTATAAAATAGAAGCTGGACAACCAGTTTATATATTTTTTAAGTTTTAACCCTTATGAAAATGGGCCGCGGTTTGAAAAAAAGCCCCGGTCCGGTCGCAGCTTGAAAACCACGGGTAGTAAATACCTTGGAACAAATACCGCGGTTTTCGAAAGCCCCGGTAGCAAGACCTTGGCTTTCAAAAGCCCAGGTATCAAAAGCCGCGGTATTTTGAAAATTACCACGGCTTTCGAAAGCCGTGGTCCGTAATACCGGGGCTTTCTCCGAAAAGCCGTGGTTTCTCCAAATACGCGGTTATGACCTAGGCTTTCTCCAATTACCACGGTTTTCACTAAGGCTATTGCATGGCGAAAAGACGCGGCCCATTTTCGTAAGGGAACTGTTATCATAATAAGACTTAGCCCACAGCTTTTCGATTCTTTTTTTAAAACTACAGGTTAAGATTTACACAACACTTTCTTACGACATTCTATGTAATCCGTTTTGTTATCTTACCCAAGTTGCGCAAATTGATATAACTTAAAAACTATAAAGGATTATTAAGAACATGATTCTGCTTTCCAAAGCTTTAAATAACGTATTTTGGAAGCATAGAATAGAAAATATATATTCCAGGGGTCTGAATATATAAAATTTAGTGAGAAAGACGAAGTGAATTACGTCTCCAAGTCTATCTCTAATACCATTCATTACTCACCGAGAAGTTTGGTGATTGTAGAGCAAAAGGTTACCCTTAGCGGTACCAACTGCAAGCTGTGGACCAACTTTTGACCATAAAACATAAGACAGAGTGTCTCTGAAAAGAAATTATGCACAATGTAAGTAAACATTTGTGATATTTCAAGTAAACAAGTCAGTATTAACGATAACAGAACGTAAACAATGTCAATAGGGGCCATCCATGTAGTAAGTACGCACGGAGGGGTTGCGTATGGGGGAGGGGTCACCACATAGTGAGGCCTTTTTTTAATAACTTGGTTTACGGACATGCACCGCCGGTGAAAATAATAATAAAAATTTCTTTAACATTTTTTTTACCGCCGACGGATGAATGAAGAAAAAAACGTCGGAAAAATGGAAATAATATTTTTTTTTTACCGCCGCCGGCAGGATTTAAAAAAAATTCCTCTAACATTTTTTTTACCGCCGCTGGCGGGATTTTTTGAAAAGTTTTGTCCGTAAACTAAGTAATTAAAAAAAAAAGCCAGAGTAAGCGCTCAATGACTTCTCCATGTTTGTCGTTCTGGCCACACATTCTTTTTTAGAGAAAGGGATATTCAGGTTTTTTAGAGAAAGGGATATTCAGGTTTTTCGAATGTTCTTCGTACAAAAAGACGTACAATGCGTACATACATCGGGTATTCCAAAAATCTACGTACGCGAACAAGGGGAAGGTCCCGAATTTTGTGCGTACATACTATATGGATGGCCTCATAGAAAAATATTAGCTAAAAAAAACTGTAACTATACCAATGCGAAATACTTTTGAAACTTTTCTGGAAGCCAATTATAACTGATCTTGAGCCTACCTGGGCATCCAACTGCCATGGGGTCTGAAGTATGAATTAACAGACTGTAGATAATTGATGAAGCTTCAGGAAGACGTCTCACAAATGAGATCCACATATATAAAATACGCACAAAGCGCTACATGCATTTTTAGATCTTTAACTTTTATATGATATGTAAAAAAACATTACACAATGTATAGCCTATCAATTACGGATCATTACGAACTTTTTAAGTTTTCACATGAAGTGTAGAATTTTTATACGACCTTAACTTATTCTTACCTAACTCACTGGAGTGAAGTTGGCGGCCACTTCAGCAGTGCAGCGGCCACTTTTTTTTATCTTGCTCTTTTGTTTAACATAGATAATTAAGTTTTTTGTGTGGTATAATATCCATTTGTTAATCATACAGCTTTTTTAGTCACAAAAAAGTCAGAATTAAACGAAAGATAAAAAAGTGGCCGCTGCTGAAGTGGCCGCCAACTTCACTCCGGTCTTTTATTAGACTTATTAGGCTACATTGTTATTAACTAGTTCAAACCATTTTTCTTTCTTTCAAGTTTTTATTTATAAAATTTTTTCAATTGCATTACTTATTCCGTATCTAGATCCTAATGCAGCATTATTACTTGTTACATATATGGATTCCTAAACGTGAGCAAGAAGACATAGTCGATATATTGCAGCAAGTCAAACTTTGAGGACTAAATGGTAAGACATGAACTTTAAACAAAAATTTAAACATGTGGAAATATATCTTGTTATGACGTTGATAATTTATAATATCTACCGTAAACCACTGTCCAGTTGTGTTGTTTTGTTTGTGTTTGCATCCCAAAGAAAAATTACTCCTGTTTTTTCATTAATAACAGCAAGGGTATCACCATCTTTGTCCCAATCCATTCCATTACAAACACTAAAGGCAGAAAAGTATGATTTGAAGTTAATTCGATATATTTGCTTAGCCTAATTTTTCACAGTTTGTTTTAATTGATTTTATGAAGGGCATATATACAAATTTCAGTCTAATATCTTGTTGCTTTATTGTACTAAATTGCCATCTAAGTGGTATTACATACACCAGGAGTCTATGAAACTCATAGACTCCTGCATACACTTATATGGTCTTATATACACAAACTGTAAATTATTAGGTTTTAACCTATAGGTACAAGAGCCATATCGCCTAATTTTTGACCAAAATGTTAATGATATTCAACTGAAATTAGTGTACTTGTTATTTCCAGTTTAGAAACTGTTTTTTTTAAAGAATATATCATAATAATTACCCTGGAATATTTATTTCATCTTTAAGTTCACCATGCCTGTCATAAATTCTTACAGAGTGCTCATATCTGAAGAAAAAAATTATTAGGAGATGTTAATTTACTTTGTCACAGAAACTCCAAAATCATAAATCTGTTTTTTTTTTATGTATGGTATGTTTGGACACTGAAATTGGATCAGGGTCATTCCACCTCAATTCAACCAAAAAAAAATGAAAAGTGCACCCACCCCCTTCGATTTTCTTAATTTTTTGCATCAAAGTTGTATAAACCAAGAAACTAAGGAATACCAAATTTTTTGCCCCAACTCTCAAAACTTCCCGAGATATAGCCTCCCAAAAATGGGTCGTCTACGCCTTATTTTTGGAGACGCGCAACACATTTTCAAAATCCGCGCTTTACAAAATTATTAATTAAGAGAGAACTATCAGGTATATTAACTTGAAATTTTGCACTCAGGAATGGGCAGTTACAATATGGGACATGTAGTATAAATAACTCAAAAAGTATTTATGATATAAAGAAATTTGGAATATAGTTAAAAGGGCCCATGGAAACTCTTGGGAGTCATACACAATCTTAATTTGACATGGTGTGATACAGTTTTTGGCATTTCACAAGAAAATACTTTGTGACAATATCTTACCCAGCAGTAAGTGAAGTTGCTAAGTATGTCCCATGAATTCGTTGCCAGCTGTAGATGACACTTCCTTGTCCTGCAGGTTTATCTGGTATACTAAAAACAGTCTAGAAATAAAAAATGGAGCAAAATATAATGACAATATCTAACATACATTATAACAATCAAATAAATACTATTTCATCTGACTACATAAATAAATTTAGGATTTTAAATTCAATAAAAATAAAATACAAATTAAAAAAAAAAAAAAATTCAATAAAGATTTTAACTTGGAGAGAATTTTTTGGTCAAACATCATTGCTCACTTTTTTGCTTGCATTTAGGCTCTTTGTCAAGTCAACAAAGTGAACAATAATATACTTTAATTCTATGTCTTCAAACCTAACTATTTTAAAAATAATAATGCCAAATCCAAGTACTTCATAAAAGTAAAACCCCTCTATTTAAGTATGTGTTTACTTGATGCTTAGAAGCAACGTTGACTATATATAGGTTAATACTTGGATAGCCCCTTACGAAAATGGGCCGAGGTGATTACCGCGGTATTTGGAGAAAGCCAAGGTCATAACCGCGGTATTTGGAGAAAACTGTGGCTTTTCAGAGAAAGCCCTGGTATTACAGACCACAGCTTTGGAAAGCCGCTTGTGGTAATTTTCAAAAAGCCGCGTTATTTGATACCAGGGGCTTCGAAAACTGACGTCTTGCCACCTGGCTTTCGAAAACCGCGGTATTTGTTCCAAACTACCTGTGGTATACAAGCTGCGACCGACGGGCTTTTAAAACCGCTACCCATTTTCATAAGCATGATAAGGGGGTGACCACTCTGACCATGTCGATTCAAAATGGTTGGCGTTTCCATCAGACATGCGGTGCGTCTTGTTCCCTCAGTGCGAGGGTAAATAAACTTACTTTACTTTGTCAGATTCGCAGGAGATGTCCTGTGGCAGGCAGATGCAACCAGAAGACTGTTTTGGCAAAAGAGTTGAGAAGACTCCGACACTCGGTGACAATATCAATTATTATCATGCATGCGGCTGTCTTTTTGCGGCAGGAACATACTCTAGAGACATGATTTTGAGTTTTGACTCGGCTGTTCTAGTGTTACCTGCTCGAGACTCAGCCTCACTCAGGTAAAATGAGTCTCAAGAGTATGTTACACTCAGACCTAACCCTTTTGAGTTTTGATTTGAATTTTGAAAAAAATTTGATTGTTGTTGTCATGCTGTTTTGAATCATGTTGATTTTGATTTTTACTTGTTGAAAATAATTCATAAAATATCAAACGTGGTTATAAATATTATAGTTACCTTCATTCTGAATGTTTATTGAGAAATAAGATGCGAAGACCAAAGAAATAACACTTTAAATCATTTGTTTATTTGACAGGTGGAATTTTCGCCGACTGCTTTGGAATTTGGAGCATGCGCAGTCGCCGTTGAGTAATTAAAAGACAAAGATATTCAATAATTTGTATTTTGAAAAAAGTATTATTATACAAATTTTTCGGATTAAATTCAATTTATTATTAAATAAATTTATAATTCGACATTTTTCCATCGAATATTTTGATGAATATCAAATTTTATCAAATTGTGTGCTATTTTATATTTATATTTTTTCGTAACAGGAGTAGCCATATTGGACACGATTTTGGTAAGCCGACTAAGAAACAACTCTTATATAATTTCAAATTTGTGTGTTGTTATCGATTCTTTTTAAGTAAATAGTTTGAAATATTGTTATTCGATGTCTTAAGTTTCTAAATATATCGGATCTTTTTGTTAAAAGTAATATTTAAGTTGACAATTATTTGTTCAAACTTTTGCTTTTTTTCAACATGAATAATATTTTTTACTCAATTTCAAAGCTTTATCTGTTTATCACGCTTATTATTTAATGATGACTCTTCATTATTCCCTTATATATATTTTTTCCAATAACGTAATACTGCCTACTGCATGACTGGCAGCGCAATATTCATTTCGTACTATTTATAGCCAATTTTTTCTTAAAAAAAAACGAATTTCAAACCCTTTCTTCTTCTTGATTTTTGAAACCATTGAGAGATTCGAGATTGAAAAATAAAAAGTTGAAACTGAAAGGGAACAATCACAACTATTTTTTGCAGTACTGTAGTAAGACATATAGTAAATAAGGACATAATCCTGGCTCATACACAAGTTTATTGCAGCATCTAATGCGCGCCCACACAAAAAGGCATATTTATTGCCTGACCGCAGTGACCGGCTTAAACACAGCCAGGGTGGAAAGTAGGTTTGGGCGTCCGTAGAATATCTGCAACTGTACTTAATGCCGGCCACGGAAGGTACCACAGCTATATTTTGCCGACCGCGGAAGGTACCGCAGCAGCTATATTTTGCGTCTGCTATATTTTGCGACAGCGTATGTTCTGTAGTCCGAGACTCGATGACCTAAAAAAAAAGGTCAACTGTATTTAGAATGCACAAATAGCTACTGCCCTGGATGGAAAGTTTTGATGAGCTGCCTCGCGACCAAAATTTAGTCGGACATCTAATGTTAACCTCATGGTTTAAAGTAACATATGTTTTTACTAATTAATTAGTAATACAATTTACACTAGAAGTAGATTTGCATTAAGCTAGATCCTTATCAATATAGAGAAGAAAAGTACTTATGAGTTTATTTGGTATATCTGTATTATAAGTATCAAAGGGCCTTATTTTATCTAATAGATACAATAACTAGGCCCTTCTATCTTGTTGATCTAGTTCATATTTGGTTTATATGTTTCTTTGTGATTAAATATTTGTATATGAAAAATGAAAGGGCAAATGATGGTTAAGCATATATACCTGAATGATGGTTGAGCACATATACCTGTCTGTAGAAGAACTTTTGCTAATAAAAAATACTTAAGTGTAAAGCGCAGCCACAAAAAGCCAACTGTAGCGTGAACTACAAGTTTATTTCAAAAGTAAAAAAACAGAAACATGAAACTTCAGTATTTTTTTTCGGAACTGTTGAACTTTGTATCAATCAGATTCATATATGCCATATCAATGAAATAATTATCTAATTACATGTACTTAGTAAAAGTTATTTATTTGATATACTGTGCTTCTTAAATTATAATGAATAGTTGCTTTAAAAATGTATAAATTGTCTTTATTCCAAAATAGTTTCTTTTTTCTTTCAGAATTTTGAGAAATACTAATATGATTATCGATAATATTGATGCATTTAAGGCTTGGCTTACAAAGACTCTTACTCCAATGTAAGTATCTATTATAAATCATGATAATTTTTCATTAGTTATAATTTATAAAATTTTATGATAAAATTTCGTACATTGAGGACCATGTCATATATACGATGCCTTTGTTTGCATAAGAAAAATTAGATTAATTTAACATTAAAACAAGGGGCTCTGAAGTTTGTCAAAATAATTTTATTTTCAGTATTATGTAAGATGTATTTGAAATATTTTCTTAAATTTACAATGATGTCAAAAATTTGCTTTCAGTTGCGATGCTGACCCAATTGCTCTTTCCAAATATGTTGTAGCTTTGATCAAGAAAGACAAGCCAGAAGCTGAACTTCAAAAGTTATGTGCTGACCAACTTGATGTTTTTCTTCAAGACAGTAAGTTATTGGGGAGATCCTGATTATGGCATGATCAAGCACTGCAGATAAATAAATATTGCACACTCCTGGGAAATATTTCGAAAAATATAAGATTGCTATCAGCAGTGACATACGTTACTACGACCAATCGCATGTCAATTTCATTGACCTCCCTATAAACAAAGAGAGAAGGGGCTCTCAAATCTTGCTGTTTTTGCAGCTAAGTGCGCACTACACATATTTATACTAACTAAGGAACCCAAAATACTGTCGATTCCAAGGATCTGATACCACACCAATGCTTCATTCAGATGTGAATATGGAAGCGCTTCACAGATCTTCACAGCACCGGACATGTATTGGAAAGGATACCAAAACGTACTTTTAAAGATTTTCTACGTTTACTTTTAAAAAAAATCTGCTCTTTCACTATTGTCAATTTATCTTGGCTTAGGTGATTTCGAATGATTTTTGGAACCTGGCAACACATTTTACCAATTCCAATCTTAAATTTTTGATCGATCTGGATCGATTAATCGCGGCCTGCATTGATTACACTTGTAATTGTATCTATTCTTTGGTTTATTAATTTGTTTCTATGAATGAATTTTTAAGCAACTATGTATTTAAGAATTTAAAGCTAATAGTTATTAAAGAAAGCCCAAGGATAGATGTTTGATTTTAAATTTTCGTTTGATTTCTAGCCAGACGGTATTGTTGATATTGTTTATATATATTTCAGAAACAAAATTCTTCATTGATGAACTGTTTGAAGGACTTAACAATAAAGCTTATTTAGCTGATGCAGAAAACAGAGCTCCTGGAAACGATGGCCCCGTCCCTCCAATTGTTCCTCCTCCACCTCCTGTGGAAATAAAATCAGAACCAGTGTTGGAAGTTAAGAAAGAAAATGAGGTATGCTTTGTAGTTAAATAGTTTTCCGTTTATAGTGTTACAGTATAGTGGCGCCGAGACGGAGAAGTAACCGGGCTGGAGCCCCAGGGCCCGGGTTTTTGGACATGAAATAGACCCACGCCGTTAAGCTGAGGGAGGGTTGCCACCCTCCCCCTAAGACCCCCCTTTCGCCGCGCTTCGCTCGCGCTGCCTTCGGCCTCACAGGTTAAATTTACCAAGGGAGCCCGGTTTTAATTAATACCCCGTGGCCCGGCGCAGCCCCTGGAACTTCCTCGTGACGTAAATGGGAGTTGGGACATGGCAACATAATGAAAAAATCTTAGGAAAACCTTTTTCTTTAAAAACATATCAAATAAAGAAAGCCTTAAGAGCCATCTTTTGGCTACTCTTTGACCTAATAAGCTAAAAGTAAAATATTATATCCACCCCGTGTCTAGCCAAAATTTATGAAAAACTTCAGTTTTCAAGAGAGACAAAATCTACTGGGCTTTTTCGAGATCTGCGTATTTGCACTGCGAATGTACGTAAATTAGACAAAATAATAGCAGGAACTTGTTGATGTAGGTCATATTGATATTTGTTGGTAGTCCATTTATGTTTAAATGTATTTGCAACAGATAGAAATATGACCCTTATCTACAGAAACCCGCTGTTATTTTTTAGATTAGCGCATGCACAGTGCGGAAACTGAAATGCGCAGCTCTCGAAAAGGGCCAAATAATTTCTTTTTTTAAAAAGTGTTTCTGAAAACTAGAGATCATCTATTTTTCTCTCTCATTATGACGCCATAAAAAGGCTTGTTGCTTAATTTTTATTTGTTTTATCAATCTGTAGGAGCCCGAAACTACTACTACAGTAGAATCTACTACTCCGGTTGAAAAGAAGGTGGAGAAACCCCAGGATGCAATAACACGTGACGATCGTAAAAGACGATCAAGAAGTAGAAGTCCATATTATACAAGGAATAATCGGTGAGTTATTAGAGATCAGGGGGAGGGGTTAGAAAATGTATGACACCACTGTTTAAAAACCGCTTTAAAAAAAATCAAAATCCATTTCTTTTCTTTCCGCCATAACGGCTTTTTTCAGATCGATAAAAAATCAGTATAATTTCTGAACCAGTTTCAGCGTGTGGTCTTTGAATCGCTTACAGCGATAACATACTTAAGATTATATAGTACTTGAGATAATAAACAAAAAACCTTGAAAGATAATAAAACTCATGCTTATCATTTTTATTCCAGTGGTGATTTCCGTGGCGGGGACAGAAGACCTTTCGGCCGTGGCCGTGGAGGGGACAGAAGAGTAGAAGAACGAACTGATAGATTTAGGGGTCGATTAGGATATCGTCGCCGAAGTAGGTCAAGAAGCTGGTCCCCTAGGAATCGATCTCCTTCCAATCTAAGATTCCGCAGATCTCGATCATATACTCCACCCTTCAGATCTAGGTCAAGATCTCCAACAAGAAGGTCAAGGTCACCACGATCAAGATCTCGTTCAAGATCTAGATCGAGAGGTAGGATTAATACAAGTAAGCTTTTCTTTTTAATAAATAAAATTGCACTGGCATTGGTGTTTTTCCTCTATCATGTTTAAAAGATAAGTGCACTCAATGGTTTATTCTAGTTTATTAACTCTCTTTTTTACTGCCCTTACTAATGTACACAATGCATGTTTTAAAACAAGAATAATCATTTGCATTGTCTGCTTACTAATTTTTTCATTGTAGTACTAATTAGAGAATAATCCCATGTTTTTCGAAGAATATAAAATCATATAGCCCGATAATACGTCTCTATTTTAATATAATGCCCTACTTTCTAAGACCAAGGCACTATTGGTCACTATTGCGTAATAGTGCCATCGTTATGTATGCATGATCAAGTAGTCTACTCATGAATTTTTCATACAAATTATATCAAAATAAAGACACGTCATGTGGTACAAATGATCAAATAAGACTATGAAATATTTTAAGTTGGAAGTTAAAATTGAATTTGAATGAAGGTGCGATATAATGAAACTTTCGAGGAGTATTTTTCTAATAATGTTGTAATATAGCTCAGAATTTGGGTTTAGGTACCCAGCCACCCCCAAAATGGCATGTAAAATTTTAAAAATGGCCTCCCCTATTTTAAGTGCGCGGTGGAATTATGGATCCCCCTGTTGGGATTCGATATAAAAAAGCATACAAATTGCTAAAGGAAGCATTTTTACAATAAAATTTCAAAAAAAATAACAAAAATGAAATTTTTTTTTAAATAATGGGATTACATTTAGCGATTTGATATATTTTGCACTATAGTACATATATATACAAAATCTGGACTTGTTTCTGGACGTCGTATAGCAATTTCCCCCCGCATGTTTCTTTTCATCTGTATTTCCGTAAGTGCCCAGAAAATTACATAAATAACCTTAGATTGCTAAGGTAGTTGACTTTGGATATTAGGGCATTTGCAATAGCCAACGTTTTACTAACGTTGTACTGAAAATCTATTTTGATTGCTTTTTAATGACACATTAACCCTTCAAAATGTTCGACGTGTTGCTATAACATTGAATGCTTGTATTTGAATTAATTCAATTGCGTATTTATGTTATTGCATCTTATAAATAGTTAACCGGAAAATTGCCATGTGATATCAGTGTGTGATATCACTAAATATTGACAGTCGTGTGACTTAATTAGTATTAAATGTATACATATAAATATTTGATCTAGTAAATGCTCGCGAATTTTTACATTGAGAGTCGTTTTGTATGTATAAAAGCTGTCATTAACATATACACAATTGGACGGAAAAATTGGCGAGGGCAAAATTTGTACCATTTTCGGCCCTCCCCCCAACGGTTTTGCATATTGGCGGGTAGTTGACCATCACAAACTATATATTTCTAGAAAGGTCTTGGAAAATGCTGATCCCTCGGGGGGGGGGGTTTAGATCTTTGCCC
>JAUCNG010365818.1:0-11817 GCA_032353305.1 Cephalothrix spiralis
TTTGTCGGGAGTCTGGAGAAATGGGGAAAAATTTGTCGGGAGTCGGGAGATAGGGACCCCCCCTTTAAGGGTCTCATCTATCATAACTAAATTATTTTTTACTATACCGGACAGTACCGGTATACTTTTTGGTTACAGTAATAGTTTATCCAAAAAAGGAAACTAGCAACATTAATAGATTATTAAAATTCAATTATTAAAAGAATATTCACAAATTTATTAAATTATGCAAATTGGTATAAAAATTCGAAAAGTTTTATCAAATTATCAAAATCTATTTGATTATGAAAACATTTTATCAAATTATTTAATATTATAGAATTGTATTAATAAATAACAAAATAATCACAATTTTATTATTATTATTAAAAATCGTATTAAATTACTTCACGATGACGTCACATCGTGGGATTTCACTGGAACTTTTCACGAATTTGCTCCTTTCATATTTGAATGTTATGATAATTGGTTAATTCCAGACGAATTTTTGGGTCGATTTTAAGTTAATTAGTATTATTTACTTATACCGATGAAATAGTGGTATGTCCCCAAGTTGTACACAAAATAATGTATGTTTTTGTGGTTCATACAGGGTTCCCCGGCCACTGGTCCTGGAATCCTCGAAACCCTGGAAAAAAGTTGCACTCAGTTTCACTCTTGGAAATCCTTGAAAAGTCCTGGAAAATTTTAAAAAGTCCTGGAAAAAATAAAAAGACATTTAAATTTTTAACGCGTTCCATTTTCAAAGTGCATTAAAATCGCGTAATTATTAGTTTTTCTTTTCTGTTTCAGTCCCAAATGCCTGATCCAAAAACATATAAACAACATTTTGAAAATAAACATCCAAAATCTGATTTACCGCCTGAGCTAAAAGATGTATAATTAAGTAAGTATATGATATTAATTGTGATCATTAATTCAGATCTTAATTTGTGGAAGAACTTGGACAGTAAGCAACTCTGCCGCCGGAGTGCCGTCTCATGCAGACTAGCCTTACTACATTTGCGTAGATTATACAGGAGAGCTGTTCAAAAATTTTGTTTTCCATTATAATTATATAAAGAGCAAGACCAAAATGGCTCGAAAAAACTATATATGCATGCGCAGTCGAATTTAAGAGTTGCGCATGCACAAATCACTAAAATAAGAACAAATTCTGATTGATCATTGGTATGTTTCTATCTATCTATCACCACTACATTTAGATTGTCAAAAACCAGTCGTTCTGGCGTTATTCAAAAGTAAAGATTGGCAAATTATTTATTATTATTGGTAAATTAGGTAATATTGACTCTTGAAGAACTCGATAACGACTGGTTTTAAATGTATTGTGGATAGATAGAAATATACCCATTATTAACCAGATTTCCTTCTTATTTTAGTGATTTGCGCATGCGCAACCCTAAAACTCCGAATGCGCATGCGTATATATCGGAAACTGTGAGGGCGTTTTTTTTCTTCTTCGCTCTTAGGAGGTTGGCTATATAGCATCGATGACGTAGTGACGCGCGTCAACTCTATATCTAGGGTAGTTGTCAAAAGTTCCAAATGGAACGCGTAATGTCTGAATAGACGGAAACGCATTCGATGATGATATTAGGAATAGAGTCGGCCCTTTGTTATGTAGGTTACAATTCAGCGATGTCATCTTTTATTCAACTTTAAATGGCAACGGTTGAGCTGTGGGGTGCATTTTCATAAACACTGTCTTTAAGTTCCTCTCCCCCTCCCAAAAAACATAATTCCGAAGCGTTACATCATGCTGCCTTTAGGAGAGATTCTGAATTCTGATATTTCTTATTTCTTCCAATATTTTCCCTCTTTTATTTACTCACGTCATACTCCTATATTACAAATTAACTTGGCAATATCAAATGATCTTCTAATGCAGCTCATTGCTTTGTCTAGAATTATAATTATATAATAGAAATGTGTTTGATCCAAACATTGATAATAGTGAATAACGCTAGTATTTTGTTTAGTAGAGAATTAAAACAAAAGTTAAAAACAAAATTGCGTACTTATTTATATAACTGATTCGGTTTAATTTTTTCAATTTTTCACCCTAATTAATAAATCTCAGATATTAATTGTCATAAGCTTGACTAATCGTTGGTAAAAATGTTTCTGTTTAATAAATACTGTACACTAGATCATGTTGGATAGATCAAGAAATTGGGGAATAACCTTCTAATTAATTAAAAGAGTAACTTATGATTTATACGTTAGTTTCTACTACTTTAAATATAGGTTAGATACTTTTAGCTTATGAAATAAAACCGAAGTCTTTCGTTTTAAATTTTATCTACATAGTACGGAGTGGCAAAGGGAAAAATTTGGGTTTAAAAAGTCGGGGAATTGTCAAATTTTGAAAAATAGGGGGAATATTGCATATAATAGAGAATTAGTTCTATACAAAATACAAATTATTTGTTGTGAAATACATTTTCATGACAAAATATATGTCTCGAAAGACAATTTTATGGCAAATTATTTGTCGCTTGGTCAGGGAAAATGTTTGAAATGTTCAGGGATTTCAGGGAAAAGTCAGGGAATTTTAAAATTCTAAAAAAGTGTACACCCTGGAAGTACATATTATTTCAGAATAATTAATCGAGTGCGTAGGGACTGGACCCTCGTTATGCACTTTGATACTGTCTATGACCTCTCGTGAGTCGTGATCCATGAGTCTTAATACGTTCACTTATTCACGTATCAATATCATGAGTTGATTATATGTGTATATAATTCGTTTGTATTTGTCAAATCTTATCACTATTAGGCATACAAAAATTTGTTATCTTGTTGACAATTCCATATAGTTACCTGGATATAGTATAACGGTTCTATAGAGCATGTTTGTCTATATGTGCATGCATGAACGAAAAAATTAAGAAACTAAGATGGGGAATAAAGCAACGAAAGGGATAACTATCGAAGGATCCAAAGTGGAGTTCTATGGGGATATGATAGGGGAAGGTAAACGCCGTATACTAGTGCACGGAAAATACAAAGGTGGTCCGAAAAATGGAGAGATATGTGTGGGGAAGTTTTTTAAACCGGATTATTCAAAATGTCAACCGGATATTGAGTTGATCGGCATTGTTGAAGATTTTGTGCTAAGTTTTAATCTTGAGGTACAGGAAAAGAAAATAGAGGACGCTAAAATCGTCTTCACGAAGACTCAAAATGCGTTTGTAACTTATCCAAAAAATGTCCAGAAAATTTGTGGTGGGTTTCCAAGTGGGAAGTATTGCGTTACCGTAGAGAAAGACATGACAACAAACTTTATTAAGTTTAACAGCAATTCTGGATGGAGTACCGGAAATTGTAAAGTTCCGAATGCATTTTCACATTTTACTTTCCACCACTCAAAAGGCGATTTGTTAATTTGTGACATTCAGGGGGTGTATGATGAACATTTTGAGATTTCTAACCCAGCGATCCATTCAATTGGACGCAAATTTGGAGACAAGGATTTAGGATTTTATGGGATGATGTTGTTTTTTCGTAGTCATGAATGTAATGATATTTGCAAAAATTTTGATAAGCCTAAAGACAGAAATTTTGGGTACAAACGCAATTTTGCTGATCGGCATTCCCGCGATGTGGCTGAGAATACATATTATGCTCCAGCGCTAAATTGGGATATGTTGGCAAAAAATAGGAATGAAAATTTCACTGATTTTAAAAGTGAATATGACATTTTGAAGTCAATAGAGGCGACCCCAGAAACAACAGCGTCGCTGAGATCGGTATCGATCGGTGGGTCAATTTCTTCGCTAGTCTATTTTGCTTCAACATTTGAATATAATGATAAGAAAGATGCAGCTACTGAGGTTGAGGATAATAAAGATGCAGATGAGGATAAAGATAAAGAAGAGAAGAACAAAGAAAATGGGAAATTAAAGAAGAAGTTGAGCAAGAAAGAGAAGAAGCAGAAAAGAAACAGCAAACTTGTAGAAGATAAACAAGATGGTGAAGGAGAGAAAGATGGAGAAGGAGAAAGTGATAAGAAAGATGAAGTTGAAAAAGATGCCGAGAAAAGTGAGCAAGATGAGAAGGTACCTTTTGAAAATGGCGAATCAAAGGAGAATGGAACGGAAGTAAAAAGGCGGGATCCGGAAAAGGTCGAGAAAGTGAAAAAGAGGCGTAGTTTCCGGTTATCATTCAAGAGGAAGAGTCAAATTATTGATGATGAACAACCGATAGAGGACATGAAGGTCGAGGAGCCAGAAATAGAGAAAAAAGAAGAAAATTTCAAAGAAAATTTTGAAAATGAGCCCCGCCCGCGGCCCCAGAGTTTTATCATGTATGTCAGTAATGTCTGAGTTATTGTGTGAAGAGGTAATATCATTTAGTAGTTAAGACTTGTATGTTTGTTTTATCTGACCTAGCATAAATTAGAGAGCATGTGTTATTTACATAGAATGATTTGATAACGTAAGCTATATAATTGTGACTATATTGATTGATGATTTATCTACAATATAAGAGGGGCTAGTTCGTGATCAGAAATTCAAATATACTCATTTAGTATAATTTTAGTGTTTAAAAAGTACAAAATGTATCTCGATATACAGGGTGTCCCAATATTATGGAAAAGTCAGGTGACGTCATATTGTGACTTAATTATGAATTGACCATATCGCTGCTAGTGATCACTAGAGAGATCATGGTCTTCTCTTTCAATCAAAACAAATCTGTCATAAGAACAACTGAGGTACATAAAATACCCCAAAAAAACTAAAAAGTTAAGATTTCCTAATGAACGTCCTTTCCCAAAAATGTAATTCTCGGAAATGTGATTTTTCATGACTTTTTAATTTTTTTAAAATTTCTTATTCAATTTACTGTCCATAATTTTTTTTATTAGAAATTTAAATGCGCTGAAAATTTAGAGTGATTAAAAATAGTATTCTCTCGATTTAGTATGGGATTTAGGGTGGGGAAAATGAGACCAGAGGATCTTCAGGAGAATTATCGTAGCTTTTTTTCGGGAGAGAAGACCATGATCTCAAATACATAATAGGTATCTTTTGCCATTATTAAAATATTCATAATTAAGTCTCAATATGACGTCATCTCGCTGTTTTCCATAATATTTGGACACACTGTATAATAGGATTCAAAATAGCAATGATTGTCTCATGAGACATTAATTATAGTACAGTATTTAATCATGAAATATTCGTAATATGGCCCTGCATGTACTAACTATAGAAAGTTCCAATGCAATTATCATTTCACTAGTACAGCTGTTCACTAGACATGTAGTACTGTTAACTAAATCAGCTGAACATATGAATACTTTAGAATTTTATTAATATCAAACAAATCTTGAAGGGCTCAATGACCGTCGTTAAATTTAAGTCTGTAATAAATGATTTTTTAATTTTAAGAATAAACATAAGTACCTGCTTCTGCAATGTACATGCAAATGATTTCTTAATTTTAAACTGATGGCAGATCACTTACATTATGGGTGTAGTAATAAATATAATAATTTGTGATATAAGTAGTATTCCTTAGTAATTATTAATCTATTTAGATTAAATAATAATTGTTTTTATAGTAATAAACGAATAAACCAGAGTGATGTGCCCTAGTTTTAAGCTTGGTCAGCCAATAGTGGGGAAATAACCCCTATAAATCAATGTTAATTTGATTATGTCTTCTGATTTTTTAAAGCTATTACGTATGCTGCTAAAAATTTACCTACTTGATCCTAATAATTATTTTGCATATTTACTTATTTTTACATTTATTTACATTCTTTATCTTATGTTCAATATCACAATTTCTCTATTCTTGTTGAAAACATTATTTTCCTTCTCAAATGAATTAGTATAAAATTAAAATCGAATTTACCTGTTAATCCAGAGGGCCTGTCGGTATGTGAAACTAGGGGTCGGCTCGGTGAAAAGTACAGGGTTCGAAGGCCGATCCATAAATCTTGCACTGGTAAGGGTTTTTTGGTGGGACCCAATAAATGATGAATGAGACGATCCATAAAAACAAAGGGTCGGTAGGTAATTCGTGAGATTCATGATCCATAATAGATACGGGTAGCAGTGGCTTTGGCTCAGGGATTTGTGGGACTGTGGGTGAGTATTTTAAGATAGCTAGTTCAATACATGCTATTAAAATTTTGTATTGAGCCTGATCAACATTACCCCGCTACCGACAATGTTCAACCATTTTGTTCGTCGGTTGACTGACGGAAAACACAATTTATTGGCTATGGAAAAGGATCATAGGGTACAGGCAAAACGTAGATTTAACGGAGAACAATATAGGATTGTTTATCAAACAAGGACTGGTTTGAGAAATGGGGAAATTCACTGTCACTTGCCCCCATGGTTAATCAGTACTAAACATTAATTTTGTTTTCCTTCTTATATAATTTTCTCTAGAATAAATATGATACTTTTTCTAAAATTGTGTTTTGTTTTTATTTACAGACATGTCGACAACTCCATAATATATTTCAAGTCATGGTGCGTGAATTCAAAGTTGTTTTATAAGATCCAGTTTCTTATTATTATGTCTAACTTCATCCTTGTATATTCTGTATATCAACACATAAGCTTTTAACACAGCTACCTACATTGCTTAAATATTGCTTATTAAAACAGTTTTATTAGGCATTTTTTATTGATTTGTCAACGGACCAGTTTTCAAAAATTCCCGTCAATGGCAAAAAAAATTGAATTTCTAAAGTATCCAAAAAAAATAAAAACATTATTTTTATTTTTGAAAAGTTTTATCGGCGGGGTCCGTAGACCAATCAATAAAAAATGCCTTATCATGGGATTATATTGTGCTTGTCAGGGTTTTGTAGCTATTATTACTCGTCAAATATCTCCTGAATCAAAAAAGAATAGGGCAATTTAACAATTAATCAGTAATTAATTTAATTTATGTGAATAGGCCATTCATAATTATATCACAATCATAAGTATCACTTTCTCTTTCATATTGGTTCATGGTTGTTCTTTGTATATACATACATGATATAAGCTGACTTCACATCAACATGACTTTATAAACTCTCGATTTTTTTATTCGAAAATTTCATGACACTTCAAATTTTTTTAATAGGTGATAAATTTTTACGAAAAATAGTGTTTTTTGAGAGAGAGAAAAATTTTTGAATTTTGAAAAATATCATAAATTAATGTTTTAGCTTTTAGGGCTATCACATGACTTGTAGCATATTTCTCTCAAGTTCAAGTTCATGTCAATTTAATTGCCAAAATTTATAAATTCAGCAATCTAATAATAAGATTAAAAACAAACATCATGTGTCATTTTTTTTAAATGTTGAATTTTCACAAAATGCCTGAAATAGTTTTTTATTTTTATGTTGGACTTTTCCTGCACTTCTTTTGAATGTTTTTTCTTGGAATGTGAATTTTTAATTAGGTCCAACTCTTCGTATTCTGTTTTATATATTATCTGAACTCTCATTATGTAAATTCGTTTAGCATCATGGTGTACATTGAGTCCTCTCAATCTATTTTATTTGCCTTTTATGTTTAAATATTGGTAATTATTTGGTTTCAACTTAAGACATAAGACTTCAATATTCTTTTTGGTCTGTCTTAGTTATTGTACATATACATAGTTTAGGAATTATGTATATAGTTCCTAGTACAGAAAAATATACTAGGAGATGATTCAATATTAAAAATTTGATAAGTTAAAATCAATATTAAATAAAACAATTTCTAAATTTTAAATATTATAAGTACGATTTACCCGATAAAAAGCAATATTTTTTAATTTTCTCTTGCAAAAGCACATGAATTATTATAAAAGGTTAAAAAATTGTCTTGCATTATATGTCCTAGTTTTTGAACCCCCATACACTAGAACCATAATCACTTATCGGCATAACAAGCGTTAATTTTAGAATCGACTCGCTGTACATTTTTCTGTATTTTATTTCTTGGTACATCATAATCTGATTCTGCTTCACAATGTTCATATTATTCTAATTAGTGACTCACATTCTATTTTTGATTCATAGAAACATAATATTGCCTGTATTACATTACTGCTAATATAGCCTATATATGAATGTGCTGATTTTATTCTATAATATATGAGACCTAAAATTATTCTAAAGACCGATTTTAATTTTGTTCAAACTGAGAATTAAGTAAAAAGGTTTTTTTGCCAAAACTTTTATATATTGCTCCTTCTTGCATTTAGATTTGATATCATTCTACATTAGTATAGTGTGCCCAAAATTTAGACAGTATCCACAATTATTATAAACCCTATTCATGAAGGGCCAGTGCCGCCGAGAAGGGGTTAACCGGCCCGCAGGGGCCCTTGGCCTGTACAAAATGTATATTGACGTACATATATCTCTTTTATTTAATACCTGTAGGTGGCTGGTTTTGCTCCTTTAGAAATAGGGTTTAGCTTATCGAATGTATATTTGGGAACTAGTTTTGTTGTCAGAAAAAAATTAAATGTTTAAATATTATTTCACAAAAAAAATGAAACTTAAATTTTTCTTGTTTTTTTAAAAACATTCCTCATTTTGCCCTCTTCATAAAATTTCTAAAAAAATTCCTATAGTTTTACCCTTTTTAAAGGTCACAACCAAAACCTTACATTGTAATTAAGGTACTAAATGACTAACTAGAGATAATGCCGATAACGTGTAAATTGGGTTTATGATGTCGCATCTGTAAGGCTCGGTTTCTGCTCTATTAGATAACTGTAATGTGTCTTTTTTTTCTCGTTATGAATATTATCAGTTTCAAAAGTGAACGTGTACTACTATATGTAATTTGGCTGAGCTTGGTTATGTGTGTGTTATTATCAACACTAATAAGTGATATTGGTTTTGTTCATTATCAATAAATCCCCATAATCTTTTTAAATGTTGTATTTTTATGTAATTGAATCTTTAACAGTATACAGCGTGTCCCAATAAAATTTATAACAGCCTAATGACATAATATTGTGACTCAATTACAGGCCTCACAGTTCTCCTAAAATTTTAGGATATTCTAAAATAAGATCATTTATCCTAAAATCTCCTAAAATATGACCATTTCTCCTAAAATCTCATGAAATCCTATTATTTCTCATAAAATTGGATGAAAATGGCTTGAAAAGTGTTAAAAAAATTCTTGCCTTAATTGATCTTAATTTAGTTGTGCAAAGACGCGGGACAAAAATTGAAAACTTATTATGGTTATAGAGTCTCTTAATTAATTGTGTGCAAAGATTATATTGATTTATTGAAAAGCAAAAACATTTTGTTTGTAGTAAAGGAAAGTTACTAGAAAATCCACTCATATTATCATAAAATCTCATAAATTGCTAGAAAATCTCATAAAATATTGCTCAAAAATCTCCTAAAAGCTCCTTAAATTGAGATACCAAAAATGACTGTGAGGCCTGCAATTATGAATATTTGAATAATTGCATGGTCTACTCTCGCGAATAAAACAAATTTGGTGCAGAACGGTTCATAACTAAGGGAGCTACGATGATTCTCCCGAAAAACCTCTGGTCTCACACATTAAATCCCACACTAAATTCAGAGAATGCTATTTTCAATCACTCTAAAAAATTAATATCTTTGTCTTTTGACTCTATCTGACGGAAGCGTCGTGACGTCACGAATGTAATCGCAGCCTAAAGATCATTTGTTAATGGTAACGTTAAAAGGGAATATTTTCAGTTCATTTCAATTTTTAATAAAAGGGAGAAAGTACATTTCAACTTCTAAAAAATTAAAAGGTCCTAGAAAATTCACTTTTTTCTTCCCCAGACAGGACGTTCATTTATAATAGGTTTTACCGCCTTTTTGGTCTTTTGGGGAAATTGTAGCTCAGTAAATGTTGTTATTAGACTGATTTGCATCAAATATATGTTATTTGAAAGAGAAGACCATGATCTCTTTAGTGATCACTCGCAGCGATATGCTCAATTCATAATTAAGTCACAATATGACCTCATCGGGCTGTTTTCCATATATTTGGACACCCTGTATATCCTAATAATAGAAATGAACGCCATTTCCTTGGGACAAAATGTGATTTCATATCAAATTCGGAAAATGACTTGAAAGTTGTGCATTGTCTCCAAAACGTTACTAATATTCCCGAGTCGAGTATATCTGGAAGTTTCCTTCCTCAGTTTATGACCATATTCCACTAAACTGATAAGATGAACCAAGGTAAAGTCTTAGATTGAGTATACCCAGATAGTGCAATTAGAGGAGTCGTTCGTCCGATTAGATGTTTTAATACGGAGATTGCTGTGCAAGTTGCATGTTTAGTTGCACAAAAATCGTTGGCAAGTCCTTTTGAAATTAGTCCAACCTGTGCAATTGCATCTGTATTTAAAGACCGGGACCAGGTACCGAAAAAAGAAACTTTTTTTTCTAATTATATAAATAATTCTTGTTGCGTTTAGTTCCAGTCTTTGACGAAAGGGGAATCTTTATGGTAATATTAGTCGATTGCTATAAAGTTTTTCTTAACCCTATTCCTGAAGTTGGGAGATTCTCTTTTGGTGGCCTAATCTCGAGTGTGACCAGTATGCTTCTGTAGTCTTATCATTTTTTTGAGGGGGCCTTATCGAGACTGCGACATTGTCTCCGGCCTGCCTTGGATGGTATTGAAAGACATATGGCCGGGGAAATAACCTGAAAACGTGAAATCACAATAATTCAAAGAAGTGCGAAAACCGGCCTTTTTTGTCTTAAAATATCGATTACTCAAATTGTCTAAATATATGTTGTTTGGCAGAATCTATTTAGTTGGGGTAAAAGTTTCAGCTCGATATACTATTTAATTAAGTTCTGTCATTTTGAGGTTAATGGCAATGCGTTTGACTGTTTTTTAGTACACAAGAGATACGTAGCAAAATTTCTGAGCGAATATAAAGAGCGACTGTTCAAAAACTACTCATAGGAACAAAAGTGTCTATCTACCCTTTGCTCTTAGGTATAGGCTTTTTCGTCGAAATTCTGCCGAAGTTTCAGACAGATACTCGTAATAGAAGTCCTGTCAATTTTGGTTTGAAATAGTTTACAGGAAATTGACTGGTTCCCTGATTCAACAATATTCAAAACCCTGAGACAAAAACAAATCTTAGAATTAACTGGAATTAAGGCAATATAAAATAAATGGATTTTTTCTCTCTCAATTTTGAACCACAAAATGAAAAATGGGTCATGATGCCCCGGAACAAGCTTTTGAAAAAATTGCCCTTGAAAGTAGGGTGTAATGTAAGAAAAATATCTCATTTAAATAGGAATATCATTTATTCATCATATTTACATATACAAGTTTTTAAATATTTAACAAGTTTATTATTTGTATGGCACGAATTAATATAACTGTTCATCTCTACAAAATGCATTTCTAAAAAATCCCAATTTGGCAAGATAATTAATCCGTGAAAATGCATAAAATGAATCTGATTTCATTGTTTAATACTTTTTTATTCAAAAAGAGACAATATTTGAACTTTATGAACACTACGAACTTAAAATATGACTAGAAACTCATCGTACCATAAAACTTCTCGCGAGAACACATAGAATATTACGAGATATCGCGAGAACACATAAAATATCACGCGATCTCGTGACGTCATAACAATAAAAATGTACATAAATTTCATTTCTCCGCATAACGGAACGCAAACTTTTTGGATTTGACAAAAATTAATTTTCGATTTCATTTTCTACTCGAGCAAGTTAATTCCAGTAGTAAAATTTTCTGAAAGTTAAACGGCTCAAAAATATTGTGACCAGGTGTTAGAATTTCGATCACA
>JAUCNG010365929.1:0-11803 GCA_032353305.1 Cephalothrix spiralis
AGATGAATATATGAGCTTTCTATACATATTAAGTTTTTTGTTGTACTTGCAGTAGAACCAGAGTGACGGAACCGGGTGCTGCACTGTATGTTAAAGTGAGAGTTGATAGTAAAACAACTATAGAAGGCTCTGTATCCGGCGGATAAAAAGCAAATATCCGGCGAACAAAATCCTATTTTAATCCAACCAAGCATGCTTTATATTAGTCTATACAGGGTATATAGACACTTACGGCATTATTTGACTGACGTCAATTTTGATTCAAATTTGTAATTTTTCACACTTTTACCATTTCAATTTTTATCGCTGATTTTGGTAATTCCGGATATTTTTTGGCCAATTTTAAATTGATTCAAAATCACATTTTTACAAATATAAACTTTCTTTGAAATAGATAGTTAGTAAGATAAGTTTATATTCTTTTGTATAATATTAAAATTAACTAGAATAAAGCATGATTAGTTAGCTTAAAATATGATTTTGTTGCCGGATATTTTCATTTATCCTCCGCTATTTATAGTCATAGCAGGAGTCTATTTCATAGACTCCTGGTCATAGCCACTATCGAATATCTTTTAAATTAAAGCAAAAACCAAATACATTATACTATTGGATGATATAAACACTATTTTCCGTGTTGAATTATATAGATATATAAATCCTACAATTATGGCCTTATGAAACTCGGTCACTAATCTCATCGAGAGAGAAAGAAATTACACTAAATTTCATATTTTCCCCTGTCAGGAAATCTGAGGTCGCAGGTGTTCGAATCCTGACAGGGAAAATATGAAATTTAGTGTAATTTCTTTCTCTCTCGATGGGATTAGTGACCGAGTTTCATTAGGATACTATTGGGTTCCAATAATGATTATGATAAATACATGAACCTGTATGATAGTCAATTTCGTTTTAGACAACATGCAGTCAAATCACATAAGGCGAGGCTAAAACTCCATTGATATGTCTTAAACTTGTATATATATGATGATTATTGATGAATTGAGACATTATCGCCCTAATTTTAAAATTGTTTCTAAAAATAAAATAAAAATATTATGGGCGCCGATTTAAAAAAACGTCGCCATGTCTAAGAATGCGTTTGGATATAAAAATGTATAGATTTAACTACAGGATTTTTTCTTATAATTCTATATTTTAAAAAGCTGAAAGCGACTCATTTTTATATCTCCTGTTGCTTATGTTGTTTTTGATTAAATATCATCGGATTAATAACGTTAGTTTTTTTCTTCCTTTCAAGGGTGCGATATGTGATTTCTGTGAAGCATGGGTTTGCCATGGAAAGAAGTGTCTTAACGTTCATGCCTGCAATTGCCCTTTGGCAGATGCCCTTTGTATTGAATGCAAGCGAGGGGTATGGAGCCACGGTAAGCCTACGATGCCCCGTAACATTTGTTTTTCTTGATGCAATCATTCCCTAGTATGTTTAACGATAGTTTAATATTGCGCATAATTGCCCCTATATTGGTAGACTGGTTGCTTGCTCGAATACCGTCCTTTTCAACGGATTTCCCCAAATAGGGAGGGATCCATAACGCGCAATTCCCCGCCCTTAGGAGTGGTACATAAAGCTCACCCAGCAAACTATCCTTGTAGTAACGCTGACAACCCTCCCGGCGGTGCATTTCATCGACTTGTGCATTACTCTTAAATGATGCTAAATGAGGATTTTTATTCTATAGTTCATATCTACGCCGCTAACACAGTTAAAATGCCAAGGTCACAAAGGTTACAAATTCAAAATCGTCGGAGAGAGCTGCGGTATTTTTCCAATATATTTCTTAATTTAATATTTACGCCGCTAGTGACCAAAACCAAATCCCCGTTCGATTCTATCTAAATCTAAATGTAATACAGCGCAGAGCCGGTATAAGCGGCATAAATCGCACCGGTGAGTCGAGGCCGGTGTTTTGAGAATTAAGCCAGCAGAGCTGACTTAAATATAACTAGTGATGTTGCGCACACCAGGTCTTCATCAAGGTGGTTCCATTCTGTTGTGGTCCTTTGGGAAAAGGAGTTCTTATGTTCTGGAGTAGATACGGATGGTATCTTCCTTCTTTTGGCGGTGAAAAACACGGAGAATATTTTTAAGAATTTTAATATATGAAAGATAGTACATTCATGTTTCTTTATTTATGTGGTGGTATTTTTTATGTTTAGGTGGAAGAATCTATAAATGCTCATTTTGTAACAATTATCTGTGTGAGGATGACCAATTTGAACATCAAGCAAGTTGTCAAATTCTAGACGCAGAAACATACAAATGTAAGTACCGTTTACCTAACTGTACATTCAGTATTTGAGTAGACTAGATCCTATAAATTTTTCACCTCACAGTTCTCATAAATGTTTTAGAAAACCATAAAAATGGCCCTTCAACATAAAATCATTCTAATTCTCATAACATTTAATCTTCTCGTCTATTTTCGCTCGGCTCAACAGTTTATCATTATGTATTTCGAGGGTGTTTGTAAATGGTATATTACGTACCTTTGTCACCGGATATTAGATATACACGAGTTTTGGGAGTGTTCCCGGTCGAAATGGCCCGAGGTCGCTCGGGAACGCTCCCAAATCGAGTGTATATCTTATATCCGGTGACAAAGGTATGTAATATTCTTGTATTTAACATCTTTTAGGGCATTTTTAACCATTTTCAAATCGTTAAAGTCAGTATTACTGTTTTAGAGGGTCCTCAAGTGTCGCAAAAAGTGTCTTTTTCTACTAACAGAAATCCCAACAGACTATATATATCGATTGAATCAATCAGTAGATGCTCAAAAATAATGTGTATTAGATTACGAGTTTCGATCTCTTTAATCAATAATCAATAATTGATCAATTAAATCTTTGACTTTTACTGAAGGCTTCTTCGGAAGCCTCTCTTTGGAAGCCTAATTTTCACAATACAGGCTGTATTACATAGCCGATTGAACTTCGGCAAATGTTGGGGCCTAATTAATACCATAATACAGGCTGTATTAAATAGCCGATTGAACTTCGGCAAATGCCAGGACACTGTTTACAAGAAATACAAGGTGTAAAAATAGACCTAACGTGTTAAATACATTTTTATCTTGTGCATGATTCAGGGAAAATGTTTGAATCGGTCATGGAAATCAGGGAAAAGTCAGGCCAGGGAAAATGTTTGAATTGGTCATGGAAATGAGGGAAAAGTCAGGAAATTTGAAATGGTAAAAAAGTGGTCACCCTGAGTGAGCCATTAACCTTCGGATTGGAAGACGAGCACGCTACCTTATGCATCACAGTATCAGACATTTGTATTTGTATCATCATTGAAATTAGGGTGTAAAATAACCTAATACTCCTGTTACTTTCATGTTTATTTATATTTTTCAGGTTTATCTTGTAACAAAATTGGTCAATTTTCCTGCATGCGTTGTAAGGTAGGTCATTATTTTTCGTTATTAAAATATTATCAAGAATATATATCCATGAATTAATAAAAGGATCTTTTGTGCTATGATCGCGATTTTAAAAAATACATAAAAATAGTTTACCAATTCTTTTTAAAATTCCCAATCTTTAAAAACGTACATCGTCAAAAATATCATTTTCGTGGTTGTCGATGGGATGGGAGGGCAACAAGCTGTTTTAAAACATGGGAAAACCATCAGATTGTTGTCGATACGGAAAAATACTGTTGGCCAAATAGAGCGGGCAGACACGGAAATTTAAAACATGAGTCTACCCATAACCTCGTGCCTACATGTTAAGAAATTCTCTAAAAATAGTTTGTTTTCTTCCTATTATATGGCAGGTGGGTTGATTAAAATCGCAAAAATGTCAATTTTAGGTACTCGGAATTCATCGGTTTTGTTGCATTCAAATTTAAATAGCTCTCAGACGGATCATCGGGTCATCTTGAAACTTCTCAGGTCTCTTCCTTATAGGATTATCTAAAATTCAACCTTTTTGTTTTTCGATACCTTTTTTATTTTTTGAGAAATTTTTCATCAAAGTTTTTCAGATAAAATGTTTTTTTCTTCAACATAAAATTTCTTATTTCTCAAAAAATATAAAAGATATAAAAAAACAAAAAGGTTGCATTTTAGATATAATCTTATAAGAAAGATACCTGAGAAGTTTCAAGATTACGACTTTATGACCGTTTACCGAATGCCGAAAGCCGTTTGATTTAGGCCACTTTATTTATGTCTGGTACTTTATATAGTTTATATGCAAAAACCTTTTGAGGGGGAGCTTATTTTCGTACCGTACCAATTGTGTATTTCTATTTTTTGTTTTGCAGACTAACTATTGTGATGATCACGTGAGGAGAAAGGGTTTCAAGTATATCAAAGGTCAACCCATCCCTTGTCCAAAATGTGGCCATGAAACCTCTGAAGCTAGCGAACTTTGTTTATCGAGTACGTATTTTATTGTCTCTGCTATTGAAACTGTTATTTAATATCATCATGAGAAATTTTGTCAGGCTAAAATGCTTGCCTATCTATAACCACAACGATGACAACACGAATGGTACCAACGTTCAGTGCCCTTTTAAGGCTAGCTAGCTTCATGCCATAATTTCATTTATTAGTTTGTTTACTATCTCAAATCCAGGGTGTCTATACCTCTTGTATTTCACGAAAACCGCCTATATTTCTATATATATTCTAAAGAAAAAATTTACCGAAATAATTTTTGAATGAATATTTGTCCGAGGCAAAATATTTTGTCGCGACTAATTGTGGTTATTTTCTGGTTGTGAAATATATCGCGATAGGCTTGTCATCAGGGTACTTTTAATATATTGTGATGTCACGACTGGTTATTGGCAAAGTTCTGAAAGATGTGGTATTGTGATGGAAATGTCAGAAATTATGAAACCCTGTTTAATTAACCTCTTGATCAGTCCTGATGTATATTTTTGGTATAAATTGTCATGAACCATAAGTAAAATGAGGAATCATAATTCAAATTTTGTTTGAATTAATCGATTTCGTTTCAAAATCGTTGAATCATGAATACCAATAGTTCATAAGGAATAATAAACATCTGGAACAGATCGTACCTACGCCAGCATTCTCCATCGATGTATTTTTTTGAAATATATATTGGGGGAGGTCTCGATGTTAATCGCTTTTCACCACAAGGAGCGTAGGCTGAAATATGTAGATGGAGATAGATTTCTTGAGCATAATGGGGTCGTATAGGAAATATACCAAAGTATAGGTCGTATACGGTAATATTTTACTGACAACTATTCCTTTCGAACTAAAGCAGGAAATAAATACCATTTCCTGATTCATTTCTTTTCAAAATCGGCTTCATAATCATTAATTTGTTTTAAAAAAATAAAAATGTTGACTTAGTAAAATATTTGAAAAATAAAGTGTAGAATTAGTATGACTATACACTGAAAGTATTTTGCTAAAATCAATATTTTATTTACAGTTTAATTAAATTCACATTAATTTTTATTTAAATATTTCTTATTATTCAATGATTATGTTAGTATTGTTACTATTACTTCATAACATGTGTCATATAAAGTAGAAACTAACGAAGAAACACATTGATTTTAGCAAAATACTTTCAGAATATAGTCATATTAATTCTACACTCTAATTTTCAAATATTTTACAAAGTCAACATTGATGAGAAGTTTCATGTTGCTAGCTGCTATTGATATTAATGAAAATATATGACTCAGGAAATGGTATTTTATTTTCCTCATTTAATGCCAATACATACATGTTTATATGGCAAATTGGATTCACCCTTAGACCGCACGCTCACTTTGTCGACCTCTACTTGCTACTCCGGAACAACAAGATTTGTCATCACATGAAGGCATGAAGGTGTAGGAATTAAGATCGGTCGCTAGCGATTATGGAAGGAGGTGAGGTCTCGGCTAAAAATTGGATCTAATGCCTTAGGAAAATTCTAGCGATATTGTGGTTTCGGAGTAGCAAGTTGAACGTAGTCCAACTTGCGATGTAAGGTTGAACGGAAGGGACCAAAATATGACAAAGGGTTAAAATGTTTATTAACCAGTATCATTTTATATAAGTATTCTTATTTTTCAGCAAAATCACATAAATACGGGCGACAAGCAGATGATGAAACTAGTTATTATCACTTTATGAGTGAAAGTCAACTAGCAGCTGGAGGTGGTGGATTCTACGGCGGTAGTAAGTATAAATCTACTCTTGTTCGGGCCGATAGTCTCCGATGGGTTTACTACACTATTGTTTTAAAAATACAATGCAAAAGAACGTGATTTTTAATTTAGTGGATTTCTCTATCTAAAAAATCATGTTTTTTGCTACCCAATGTTTTTTGGGGCAAAAATCTAAACCATCAAGAGTTCAGCATTTTCCTAGACCTTTCTAGAAATATATAGTTTGTGGGGGTCAACTACCCGCCAATATGCAAAACAGTTTTGTACCAATTGTTTTCATCCATTGTTAATAATATAACACTTTAACGTTTACTTACTTCATGGTAATTTTGATATTTAAAGTAATATGGACTTCATCCTCAACACTAAACTTGACTATAGGTAAAAATGTATCAATCGTGATTTTTTAGCTGGTGCTGATTACACTGGTGATGACAGTGAAGATGATGATGATGATGACGACGAAGATGATGATGATGAAGACGACGACGACGATGAGGATGAAGATTCTGATGAAGACGATTCTGGTGAAGAATCTGGCGAGGATGGAGATGGTGACAAATTAGCTACTGAAACTAAAGAATCTGATGAGGAAGAGGATGGAAAATTAGCTGCTGAAACTAAAGAATTAGCTATTAATGATAACAAAGATGAAAAGGATAAATGATGATTCTTATATTAGGAACTTATTGAAAATATATTAGGTAAAAAATAATTATAATAATGAGGGGTGCAAGAAAAAATTAAGAAATTTTAAAACCGCTTTTTCAGATTTTTTTGTTATAAGCACGGCAGTTGGCACGTCTTTATAATCGATACATGAAAAAACCGACCCAATTTTGAGATATGCGCATGTGCTGTTTAGTTTTCACTCTGCGCATGCGCGAATCGAAAATTAACCGCCATATTTATATTCCAAGTCTAAAATTGTGAATTTATAAGATTTACACTATTATATCTTTAACCCAACCGTTACAGAGTTATAGGCAGTGTAAATGTTATAAATGTATTACTAGCTGATAAAAATCAGAAAAAGCAGTTTTCAAAACTTTTTTGTTCTGGCGCGAGTGATTAATGTTTAAGCATTTAACTTTATGTACCATATGTTTACAGTAGCTCCTAATAGAACATCGACCGATGCTCAATGAACATAGAGACTGCATACATATCTGGCTCATTTAGAGCTCGCTCGATGTTCTTTTAGGATCTACTTTAGTTATTATTATTATTTATTCACTTAGAAACAGTTATCCCTTGCACGCTTGTTAATTACAAAAGTACAATATTAGACCGCTCATTTATTACTCCTCTGTGATTGATTGGCTCTCCTGACATTCTGTGGTATAGCGACATCTATCGTCATGACAGTGCCATCTATGTGTGATGGTAAAAACTGTAATCACAATAGATTGCACTAATAGATGACACTATATCACTCATGCCATGCATTAAAACTACCAGCCAATTTCTGATCTAGATTAAACATATAAAGATATAGGCTGCGGGAATCTGTCGATTTTAAGCTTCTTTTTGAAATATCGACATGAATTATATAGATTGAAAACAGCGACATCTATTCATGCGACTAATTGAAAAACTTTAGGACTACTACCACTAATAGGTGTCGCTGTATGGTTTAAAGCTCTTATATGATTGGCTGTTATTTTATCTTATAGATGGCATAAATAATTTTAACATTCAGGTTCATAAATTTAAGATGGCGGATTGATAGACGACAATATACCATGCCTCGTCACTCATTTTGTATAGGGTTTATGACAATCATAGACTAAATGTATAGAGACCGGCAACCTACAAAAATGGTGGCACGAGAATAGTATGTCATCTATAATTCATTAGCCAAGCCATCTATATTTGGATGGAGAAACTAATAGCCACTATAAGGAATGGCCAATCGCAAACCAGATTAGAGCGACACCCATATCTAATAGTAAAAATATTACCCAATAGGTGTCGCTATTCCGAGTATGTTATATCTACGATTTATTAATTTTTACACCAAACAGTCACGGGAACATTTAAATCAAATAACGACTATTTACTTAAAATATAATTTTATTCACGTAATACAACCTCAACTATATTCGGAATCCCTTAGTTACAATATCGAAAGAAATAATTTTAATAGAATAGAAAAAATTATTATTCCCGTTTCAAATAAGTTGCTATTCATTATTTAAGATTATCATAACCGTCCTATAAAGGTGATCAGTATGAATAATCATAAACTGTATTAGTGTTAGATTTAAAAAGATTAATAAAATCAATAGTTTCTCACTTCACATTGTTGATGTATTATTTATATTATTAAATTCGATTTATAGGCAAAAAATATGAAGCGCTAACGGCGTATAAAGCTTCACATATTTCATATTTAAGTTAAGGAGTCCGTAGCAAGGTATTGCATCATTATTACAACATGTATTGTTAGGGTGTTCCGTTTTGCAAAAATGTTTCAGAAATCAATGCGGCTATGTCTCTTTGGTTTCTTTGATGGTTCAATTTTTCCCGCCAAAATATTCAGGTTTTTTTTAAAATATAGATAATACATAGGAAGAATGACGATTTTGGTTGTAAAAAAAGTTTTCGACCCCAAGGAATCCAGAAATATCAACGGTTTTGCTCTATCGCAATTACAAGTGCATTAACTTAAAAAATCAACCATTTTGAGAGCCGGTCGCTAATATTGGTATCCCTAGTTTTGTTAATTTTGAGACTTCTAATTGGGTTAGAGGGATGAAACTTAGATGTAAATAGAGGTTTTCGACCTCAAGGAATCCAATGGTGCACAGCATTTTATGCATTCTCATCTGTCAAAGCCTCAACCAGCATAGCAGCTGCTGGCCATTATTATGAAATATGATATAATACCATGGGAACGAAATATGATATAATACCATGGGAACGAGGATGCATTTTATGATTAGACTACGGCAAGTATATGAAATACTCAGAATTAAAAAATATTGGCGCCTTTTTTTCAAAATGGCGGCAAAACCTCAATTTTGGCGGGAAAAATCTGAAATTTTGGAATTTTTATATTGAACCATCAAAGAAACCAAAGAGACATAGCCGCATTGATTTATGAAAAAATTTTGCAAAACGGAACACCCTAAATTGTATTGTATAATTTGATATATGATGAAATTCTCATATCTTCTATTCTTATTTCGCTAATTTTGATAAGTTTCATTAGCGCCTATGTAGCTCGATACATGAATAATGTTTTAATCGCACGAATTTCTTAAGTGGGCTGCTTGTGCTTAAACTTGTTAAGGAGTCGGACCTAATTTCTTTGCGAACCGATTGCGGCAGCTATCGATAGAGTAATATGTTCATACTCATTGATTAGCGATGTCCGTGGTAGAGCGACACTACTTTCCATCGGAGAGAACCTTGTGAACGTTCTTCAGCGTATTGCCTCCTGGGTGGCTCGATAAACCCCACTGCTAATCGGTATATAGAAAATAGATTAGAGTGCGGGCCTAAGGGTAAATGTTCATAAAGCGGACTGTCTGTGTCTATTTGAGCCAGTCATCTGACGCCCAATAAGTTGAGTTGGAGCTGCTTTTAAAATAACCATCAATTATAGTGTGCCTGTTCTAAAAGACCTAATAGGGAGACTTTAAAACTTGCACACCGAGTAAAATTGGTATTTCGAAAAAAACTATTGATGATTAAATCTGTCAATATAGTTGTGTAAAAATGGTTGCAAAGGTATAAAACAGACTTCTATGCTCAAGCAGCCACTGCACTGAAGAGATTCGTGTGATTAAAATTATTTCATATTTTTGGCGCCGAATTAAGCTTCAAATAAGAAACATTTACGCTTGTTTACGTCATTAAATATCATAAATAGCGAGAGAAAAAATTCCTGAATTGGTAAAATTCATCAAATATAGGAAAAATATTCATTTCTTCGTAGAAAATATAATTTTGCCCACCCAAGTATTTGAAGTTTGAGGTTAAATTTGTTAATCCATACAAAACTATTAAAATTTTGTTCAAGACTTAAGATTACTGAGACACATATTAATATTAACTTATTTTCAATCTCACTGCCAAAAACAGTTTACCTTGGAATATGGTCAGAGTTGACAACATTACCATGAAATACAAGAGCTGCTGTTCTTATATTAAAGTCCAGTGCCATTCGCGTCAATTGCAACACTCTAGGATGTTGCTGGCAAGATTGCCCGGCAGTGTTTCGTGGTGAAGTGAACGAGACAATTTGCCTACTTCTTCCTAAGAGTTCACTTTACTCGAAGAAAAGTAAATATCAAAATGAGTCGCTTTTGCAAAATTCACTACTTTCTATTTTCATAAACTAAAAATTATTAGCTTTTTAATGGTTCAAATCTGTACGCTATTTAAAATATTAACTTAGTTATCAGCATTTAATGAAACGGACTTAGTAATCATGGTTTTGAAACAATCTATCCGAAATGCCGTGGATGCAATTAGAATACATTATGTCGACTAATCTAAGAATCAAAAGTTAAACGCCAAAAACATCGTGTATTGACAAAATACTAAAACTATTTTGGTTAATCAAAATCTCGAAATTTTTAAGAGTGGATAGCGACTCATTTTGATTTCCTCAGGCACATATTTCAATTTATATAACGGAGTTGAAAATTTTGTGGATAGTTGATGATTGTAACACATTGAGATACTTCTCGGGACTAAAGTACAGTTCCCCTTTACTATATTTGTAGGCGTTTGACTACGAAAACATTATTCAGCAGTAAATATCTACATGACTTGCATTATTATTATGACAACATAACACGTTCGGATTCTGTAATCCTAAATGTTTATTTTTCCGTGGATTCTCCATCCCCGACACAATCCGAGCTTTGACTATACTAGCCACTCGATCATCCATCTTTAGAGAACCATACACAGAGTCGCACGGACTTCATCCTTCACCATACACGGTAAATCTTCAATACTAAAACATTAATTAAAGGACAATATATTTCGCCCTTTATCAAGGTTTACGTCTTTTTTTCGATTTTGATTTCGGTTCTTCAGTTTCCGTATCACTATCTGAGTCCGAGGAGGACGAATCGGTTGAACTTGAAGATGATGATGAAGACGAAGATGAACTATCCGATGATGAGGAACTGGAGGATGAAGAACTTGATGATGAACTGTCATCATCGTCATCCGAGCTTGAATCATCTTCGACCCTGTAAATAAATACATTAATTTTATCATCAGAATACATTTGATAGAATTCGAATACACAGGTTGGAACTGTTGAAAGTTAATGTTTCAGCCTTATAAATTTTGCTGGTTGACGGCTCTCCTGATTTTATTATATTGTCTCTAATATTAATAACATCGCGAGAAAATGTTAGTTATATTAACAACCACCAGCTGTTGTTTACCAGAGCGACTGTGAAACTAATAAGGATTTCCAATAATGATTCAATTTTTAAGATAAACGAGTTGCTGATTGTAGAGAGTGCCGGAATAGTGCGTTAAAAATAACGGTCAGAGACCTTAACACCCCTCGGGTGGGCAGTCGCTGGATTGGGCAATCGCTGTCGTATGGAATCTATTTATGGGGATTTCGAATTGTATGCAGATATTACGATTGGC
>JAUCNG010366040.1:0-11802 GCA_032353305.1 Cephalothrix spiralis
CTAAATGAAAGCCTGCCTACAGGTTTACCATTGGTCAAAATTTGAATCCGCCCTTATAATTATTTTGGTTGAAAATCGAAAAATAAGTATTTTTGCATTCTTTCTGGGCCCCCCTGTATAGTTAGCCGTGGTAACTTTGGGATATTATGATTATTTGTTCAAATTAGAACGAAAAATAATCAACCGAATGCTTAGTATAAATAGAATGACAGTTCATAATTGCGAGCAGGGGCAACTTTTGAAAACGAAATTTGGCATGAAAGACCAAAGGTAAATTAAAATGTAATAACCTTTGTGTCAATAAATATCTATAGATAAAATTTATACATGAAATACAGCTACAAAATATTTATCAACTGCCAAACTTCGAGACCTCGGAGGTTCGGACTATCGAAAATTATCGTATTAATAAAAGATTCTTCTGCTGGAAGCTCAAAACTAGTTTTGATTAAAACTTGATTAGTGAGGGGCTTTACCAAAATAATTGTGGGATATCATTTCTAATACACTGAAACTGATTTTGGTTTAAATCATGCTATTAATTATGGCAAAAAACCAGTATAAGGATCAAATTAAATATCTCCAGTCCCCAAAACAATCTCCTAAAGATCATTTTACGCCCGTTAGCAGTTTTTTAACATACATGCATGTATAAAGTTTATCGACAGATAACTCATTTTTGCAATATTTTCAATGAACACAGTCATGTTCTTCAATACAAATTATGCAAAACTAAGATGTGACTCACTTTCACGACCTCTTCCTCGTTCGCGTCCTCGGCCTGGCCTAGCTGAAAACCTTCCTTCACGATCAGGCACATTAGAAGGTCCTTAAATTAAAATATACATATACAAATTTGATGTGTAGGATTTCTGTGTGACCTAATAAAGGTCACATAGGTCAAAAATTCAAAATGGTGGCAAAAATTAAATGATACATGCAAGTTGAAGCTCTGGCAGTATTTTCCACCTTTTTTTCTTTGTCGCCTGTCTTTCAATGAGGGCGCCTTGATGCAATTTCAAAGGGAACTACATGTACAATGTAACTGCAAATTCTTCATGAGACCATTCTTCATGATACCAAAAACGGTTAGAATAAAAAAACTAAAGCTTCATCGATGTCTAGTTCTATCGTCTTGACGAACATTCGTTGTGCCAAATATTCATTTTCTTAAATACATAATAATATGTATATTAGGTTTACTCTGCCAAGTTTGGATGATTTTAAGTACATACATGTAGTTGAAAGCTAGTTAGATCGTCTGTTTTTCGTCTATGATATGAATTAAATCCCTCGTTCCAGAACTTGTGCAGTTTCAAAATCGAATTACCGTAGTAAAACAGTCAATAATATTATAATATTGGACTAATAGATGTGTGGTAATCTATAAAAAGAGCTAACTTTATATAACCTCGCGCAGTGCTAAATTTATTGAAAATTTATCAACAACATTATGATCTTTCAACATAATTGTGGTTGTTCAACATTTTGGTCTTTCGACACGGCCATTCAAAATTTTGGTCATTTAACATTTTGGATTCAACATTATGGGATCATAAATCAAATACTTTAAAATGCTGCCCTAAGTCAGCTTTACGTGTTTAAAAAAATCTTCATGTCAAAAGATAATAGTTTTTGTTATTTTTAATCGTTTGAAACGCCCATTTTGTGATAATTAGAACGAAATACCCTAACCTCAATAAGTGCATATTCGCGAAGTGCATATTTTACATTGGAACGGAACGTTGTGCATGCTCTTGCAGGGCTTTGACTGTAAGTTGACTATAATCAGGAGTCTATAGACTCCTGCTATAATCGATGTAATTATTGTTAAGATTATTATTATGGGATAGTATTTTGGAAACTCACCAAATGAACATTTAAGCTTGACTGGTTCTCTTATTTCTGCTTTGTCACTGGTTCCAATCTTGTTTATAGCACTGACTCCAATATAATATTGATTTCCTTCAGTAAGTTTTGGTACGATGAATTTGAAAGTATATTTTCCGACGCGTCCGGCATAAGACCATATGGTACGTTTGACATCACGTTTGTAAATTGAGTACTCGATTATCGGTGAGCCTCCATCTGATTTTAGTTCAGACCATGTGATAGTGACGCTGTCTCTTTGAACATCAACAACCTTGACATCAATTGGTGGTTCTGGTTTTTCTGAAAATATAAGGTATTTAGGCGGCTCTTAATCACGGTTTACTTAATATCGTCTCTAAACTAAATGCAATCGTATTATTTTTTTTACCAAATTAGAGAAATGAAATAACAAAAATATAACAATTTACCGATGATCAGGACATCAAAATTCCTTGTGTCTTTGCCAACATTATTTTCGGCAATAACCATATATTTGCCCTCGTCATCTTTAGTACTGTTCTTGATCTTCAAAACAGAATTAGTGGAGCTAGTTTCGATAATTGATCTATTGTTATCAATTGGCATGTAGTTGTATAACCAAGTTAATTTTGGAGTTGGTAAGCCACTAAAGCTGATCCGGATCATTAGAAATGAACCAGAACTGACACTCGTGTTGTTGTATTTCTCTTCAATCTTTGGTGGAACTAAAACAATAGGTGATAAGTTAATGAAAATAACCAGTAAACAAACAAACAATTCATAATTTATATTCGTTTCAAATTATATTATGAGATCTCTTTATATAAACAGAATGCATGTATATTATCCTTAGGTTAAAAATTAAAAGACATAAGTGCATACAATTTTGCATATAAATATTTTAGGAAAGATGGTACTTTTTGTACTTAGTTTACTTTGGTAGTCATAAGAAGGATATTTTTAAAGATACAAATCATTTCATGTGTAACTTTAGTGATGGAATACTTCTCTGTGAAACGCCTACATACTCGAAGCTTTTTAAAGCTATAAAATTGAAAATTTTAAACAAATATTCTAAAAATGGAAGTCATAAATATAGGTTCCTTGAGGATTACTCGCAGTCCCACATTACCGAAAACCTTCACTAACTCTAATACAGATTTGATATTGGCATACTTACTATAAACAGTAAGTTTTGCTGATGTTTCAAGGCGTCCTAAGGCGTTTGAAACTTTACATTTGTAACTAGCAGCGTCAGTAACTTCTGTTTGTGTGATAGTCAGAGAAGCGACATCGTCACCATAACTCATCTGGTATTTCTGACTATGACGAATTTCACGACCGTCCTTAAACCAGTGAACTTCCGGTTCTAGCTTTCCTGATTTGATACTGCATATCAATAAGGCTGCCTTTGGTGCAACAATGGTGAAGTCCGAAAGCTCAGTGATGATTGCAGGAGGATCACCGACTGAAATGAAGATGAATATCAAATTACAAACATCACATTATGGTTTATCTCGATCGTATCAGACCTTATTTTTATTTTGTATTTAATGTAAATAAATAAATTGACTGCTTTGACAAGTCAAATATGGAATAGGAAAACATACTGATTGGTTCCTTGATTGTAACAGGAGCTGCAGTGGAGGTGAATAGTCCGACTCCAGCTTTGTTTTCAGCAGCAATTCTGAATTCATATTCGTATCCTTCTTTCAGGCCTTCCACGGTATACGTTGAGATCTTGACTTGTTCAAAGTTGGCACGAAGCCATTTAAATGTTCCGACAGTTTTGTATTCGATGACGTAGTTGATGATAGGACTGCCTCCGTCAATGGAAGGTTCACCCCAAACAAGAGTAGCAGTCTTCTTTGACATATCAACAATCTTTGGTTTGATAGGATTACCAGGTTTATCTGAAATAAGGATGAATTTTACATATGCATTTTATTTACATTACAGATTCAAAAAATGTCATCATTGAGATAATCATTTTGAAAATATTATAAAAAAGCTTTAACTAGTCCCTTAATTGGTTTCTTTAGGTACACCAACGTATCATATTAAAAGCTTTAAGAATTTATAATAAATTCATATACAAAAACTGAATGGAAATGACACTATACCGAATGGATTCTTGGCAGTTACTGGCATCGATGTCTCCACAGGTTCACCAACTCCAAATTCATTTTCAGCACGGACTTGGAACACATATTGTGAACCTTCTGATAGCCTGGTGTTATCATATGACATGTCGCTTGTGTGTCCAACTATTAGCCATGTTCGTTGGAACGGTTCACGTCTTTCGATGACGTAACCGGTAATTCGGCTACCGCCATTATCTTCAGGTGCATTCCATGTCAATGTTAGAGAATCGGCATGAATATCTGTTGTCTTGAGATCTTTGGGTGCACTTGGTACAACTGAAAGTTAAAAGTAGGATTCAATTACATTTCAATTAAAATGGTGTGCCTATGACGAATAAATCAGATCAAATTAAAAGCATTTGTTTGAAAGATAAAAGATGGCTTTTAAAACCTAGTCTTACCGAAGACCAATTAATGAGATACAACACCATAGGCGCCTGTATCGACAATATATGTGAGGTCAATGTGAAATATGGTTTACACAGCTGCGACACCACAGTGCTAGCTGAGGTTTACTGTAACACGGTAATCAGAACAGCGGTTACCGCGGTACAATTACCGCGCAAGCTACCGCAAATGTAAAAATCTTATGAAACGGCCTTTTATGACAAAATTATTGCGATTATATCAAATCAATCTTTTAATTAAATCATTAAAAGTTTCAATGAACGGAACTGTTGAAATTATTGTTATTGAATTTTTTAACAAGGACTTACCCAATACTTTAATATTGACAGAGAGGTTAAAGTTGCCGAATTTGTTATCCAATGTCAACTTATAGGTTCCGTCATATTTCTTTACGGCTCGGCGGACAATTAATGACGTCATATTGTTGATAATTTTAACTCTTAAGTTAGTAGTTTGCTCAAGAATTCTGTCGTTGAATTCCCAGGTAACTGTTGGTTGAGGACTACAGCTGAATGGTATCTCAATTAGAGCCGAGGCACCAGTCTTGAGAACAATGGTGTATTTGAACTTTTCAATATTTGTCAGCATGGGTGCTGCTTCTACATAAAGATATGCCTTAGAGCTTAATTTATTGATGAGGCAGGTATATTCAGCATTATCCTTTATGCTTACTTCATCGATAATCAAACGATGAGTTTTGTTCTCACTTTCGGTTTTGTATTTGTAGTTTTGTGTTAAAGGTTCACCATTTTTTAACCAAGTAGCATTGAGGTTAGGAAGTGAAACTTTGCATTCAAACTTAGCATTGGCGGGTACCTGTTTAATTATGACGTCTTCTAACTGTTTGGTGAATTTGACCTCTGAAATATTAAGATAATAATAAAGTTAGTGATCCTCAAAGACTTTTTTTTATCATAAATAAGGCAATAATATTTACATTCTTAGTATATTTTTTTAACGTATTTTAATAAATACTTCTTCCCTATTCCATTTCCAGTTTGTAATATTAACGAAGGCCGCTGTGATGGGAACTTCGTCCCAAAACTTAATAACTATAAATTCATTATCAAAAATAGTTTGCTACTTCCCGTATATATTGTGATCAAAATTAAGAGAGATTCATTGTATCTTAATTGCTGAGTCTGATACATCAGACGTAGCTTGGCAAGCAATATTTTCGGCTGTAACTCAAAATATTCATATTCAAGATGAATGATGGTGAATTCGTTACTTGTGACCCTCAACTTGGTGTTTACAGTAGTTCATATTTGTCTTTTTCATGTTTGTTTACCTTCTTCCGGGCGATTCGACTTTGTATCCGCCGTGTTGACATTATATCCGCCGTGTTGACATTCGGAATCTTTTAAAGAAAAATCGATTTTTATAAGTTAAAAATGCAATAAATAAATTATGGTCGGATAATAAAATTATTATTGACTCTTTTACTAGGGTGATTCGATTTTGAAACTGCACAAGTTCAGGAACGAGGGCTTTAGCCTGAGTTCTGGAACGAATTTTTAATTATGTTGCAAAACTGAGGACCAGAATATTTAAAACCCAAAATGTTGGAAGACTAAAATGTTACAAAAGGACCAAAATTGTTGAAAATGATAATTTGAATGATAAACTCTATTTAAGATGTACATGTATAAGGTAATGAATATGTTCAAATATGATAATACTCCTATTATTTACAAAAATGACAGCATCATACATGACGAGATAAGATTTAACTCCTAATCTCATCAGAAGTGATCAAATGATTATTAGAGCTGCGGTTCGATAATAAATGGATAACATTGACGAGGCCTAGGTCGACGAGTTAGTTTAAGATTGAACCTTTCCAGCGACATAAAGTTTGCTCGGGTCCAGACGGTTCAAATTATTGTCGAAAAAATGTTTTTGTAAGACTCTCGCTCTCTCGAAAACCTAATGTCATTTTCAACATTTCGACATTAAGGGATTTAACGATTTGTCATTCAACATTATGGTCATTCATAAACAAACTATTCGTAATTAAAAACATAACAATTACAAATTTATAAAATGAAATACATTATCACCCTGGATCCAATAAAGTCTATAGTCTCTCGATACACTGAATGAGTATTTTGACAATTTATTAGTGATTGATAAAAAAATATTTTACGGGATAGCAAGAATTTATCACAAGTTAAGAATTTAAAGTCATCGAATGCAAACAATGTTGTGCTTGCTCTTGTGGGGGTTTGACTGTTAATAAATGACTATTATTGATGTAATTTTTAAAGGATACTTTTTTGGAAACTCACCAAATGGACGTTTAGGTTCGACTGGTTCTCTTATTTCTGCAGTGTAACTGGCTCCGATATTGTTTTTAGCTCTGACTCCAATATAATATTGATTTCCTTCAGTAAGTTTCGGTACGATGAACTTGAAAGTACATTTGCCGACACATCCGGCATAAGACCATTTTGTGCCTTTGGGATCACGTTTGTAAATTTTGTACCCAATTATCGGTGAGCCTCCATCTGATTTTAGTTCAGACCATGTGATAGTGACGTTGTCTATTTGAACATCAACAACCTTGACATCAATTGGTGGTTCTGGTTTGTCTGAAAATATAAATAATGTATTTAAGCGGCTCTACATTTATATCACCGTTAATTAACATAATACCGTCACTAAACTAAATGCAATATTATAATTATTACCAAATTAGAGGAATAAAAATCGATAATGAAAAATAACAAACTAAAACAATATTTACCTCTGATTAGGACATTCAAATAACATGTGTCTTTGCCAACATTATTTTCGGCAATAACCATATATTTGCCCTCGTCATCTTTAGTACTGTTGTTGATCTTCAAAACAGAATTAGTGGAGCTAGTTTCGATAATTGATCTCTTGTTATCAATTGGCATGTAGTCGTGTAACCAAATTAATTTTGGAGTTGGTAAGCCACTGAAGCTGATCTCGATTATTAGAGATGAACTAGCATTGACACTCATGTTGTTGTATTTCTCTTCATAGTCAATCTTTGGTGGAACTAAAACAATAGATGATTGGTTAATGATAGTAGCAAAAACAATAACATTAAAAGTACATAATGTACATTCAAATGATATTTACATCTTGTTACAAAACTTAATACATGTATACATCATTATGTTAAAAGGTAGGATATATCAGTCCTGTAAGAAGATGTTGCTATACATTAAATTTTTATGACAGATCTCAGTTTGAATTTTAACAAAACTATTTTTGACTTTTATTTTTGATTATTTTTGAACGATATTACAATTTTTTTTATATTTTACGATTTCGAAAAATCTCGTTTAATTTTTTAAAAGGCCTATCAACTCTTAAATTGCAATAAACTTACAAAGAACGGTAAGAATGGATTCAGAAACAACCTTGCCGACGATATTCGAAGCCTCAACTGTGTATTTTCCTGTGTCACCTTGAGCAGTGTTTTGGACATTAAGTTTAGCTTTCTGATTGGCGTATGAGATTTTAAATTTGCTGCTGTCTGATACTTCTCTATTGTCCTTAAACCATCTGATGGTTGCTTCAGGATCACCAGGATGGATATCACAATTTAGTGTTGCAATTTCAGAAGATCGTGCTTCAACATCAATAAGAGGAGCAGCAATTATTGGAGCAGTACCAACTGAAGAAGAAAAAGGAAATTTTGATGTATTTGATTTATCCATTTGAAAAGCATTAAATTAGTTATAATATGTTAAGGCATTATATGCTTACCAACTGGTTCAGTGGTTCTGACTGATTTCTCAGACAAAACAAATTGTCCTTGACCTGCTTTGTTTATCGCTGCTACACGAAACTCATATTCTTGGTTCTCTTCCATCCAATAAATAATGAGTGAAGTGGATGTGGATTTGATTTCTACTGAAACTGGTTTCCATTTGAATGCTTTAACCTTACGAAACTCAACGGTATAATTAGTTATTGGGGTACCACCGTCATATGTTGGTGCTGTCCATGTGAGTTTTGCAGTTTTCCTAGTGGCGGCGGTTGGCTTGAGACCACTTGGTTTTCCTGGTTTATCTAGAAAACGAAAGTACAATTATTAATCCGGGCGCTGAAAAGCAACGGTCAGATGTCAAACATAAACGTAATAGATTTCAAATTTTAACAGTTCTGAAAACTGGATCGAGATTCCATAGTTTCACAAAAATAGGTCTCAATGCTTTTTTAATGTTTATCTATAGTAAAGCAATACGAACAAATACTTGGAAATGGCCCAGTAGATTTCTTGAAAACAGTCTTGAAAACCGGAGATTTTTTAGGTTTTACAAATATATGTCTTAGTGCTTTTTTAATGCCTATAGTTACGACACTGAATTAAAAGTAATTGTATAATAATTAACAGGCCGGGTTAATAATCGAAAATGAAATAAAAAAGATAAAATAAATTTACCACTGATTAAGACATTCAAATTACATGTGCTTTTGCCAACATTATTTTCGGCAATAACATCATATTTGCCCTCGTCATCTTTAGTACTGTTTTTGATCGTCAAAACAGAATTATTGGAGCTAGTGTCGATTATTGATCTCTTGTTATCAATTAGTATGCTGTTGTGATACCAAGTTAATTTTGGAGTTGGTAAGCCACTGAAGCTGATCTGGATTTTTAGAATTGAACCAGCATTGACACTCATATTGTTGTATTTCTCTTCATAGTCAATTATTGGTGGAACTAAAACAATAGATGATTGGTTAATAATGGTAGCCAGTATAAAACAAAATAAAAATAACATTAACATAATGTACATTCAAATGAGTTTAACATATATATTATCATTATGTTAATAGTAGGATACCAGTCTTGAATGAAGATGTCACTAGACATTGCATGGCTTGTATTATTTGATTTTAAAAACACTGCACTTTTTTAGTACTTTTAGGGAATTATGAGAATGAGATGCACAGAATGACGGCTCAAAATATGAATATTTACAAAATTCTTTTCGTCCTTATTTTTTTTCTCATAAATTTTTTTTTATTTCTTAAAGGCTGATTTCGAACCCATTATTGTCATTTATATGTACTTACAAAAAACGGTAAGATTTGATTCAGAAACAATCCTGCCGACGATATTTGAAGCCTCAACTCTGTATTTTCCTGTGTCACCTTGAGCAGCGTTTTGGACATTGAGTTTAGATTTCCCATTGGCGTATGACATTTTGAATCTTCGGCTGTCTGATGATACTTCTTTATTGTCCTTAAACCATCTAATGGTTGCTTCAGGATGACCGAGGTGGATACCACATTCAAAAGTTGCAGTTTCAAGAAAACGTGCTTCAACATCAGTAAAGGGAGCAGTAAATCTTGGTACAGTACCAACTGTAGAAGGCAAAGGGGGAATAATGCAAAAGCAGGAGTAGGACGGTTTTTGATATACCAACAGTGCATCTCGGTACGATTGATAATTTGAGTATTTTTACGGGTCGGAATTAGAGTTCCGGTACAAAAATTGGTCCCAAATACGTCACTCCGATGACGTCATTGGATAATGGTGACGAATAGTCTCAATTTGCTGACCTAATTTTGATACCGGAAGTCAATTTTGGTAACCGGAACCGGAACTCGAATTTCTACCTCTTAATTTTAGTACCCAAATTATCAATTGTACTGAGATTGACTGTAATTTATAAATAAACAAAACAACTGGCAAGATTTAAATTTCGAATATTGTTGTAAACTTTAGATCGCATTCACAACGTTAATGAACAGTATTGAATAAGTTATAATCGTTGAAGGCATTATAATAAAAGAAGGCCCCCTATCTATAAATCTTACATCATTCCGTCTAGAGCGTCGACGATTTAGGCGGATACTTACCAACTGGTTTAGTGGTTCTGACTGATTCTTCAGACAATGCATATTGTCCTTGGCCTGCTTTGTTTATTGCTGCTACACGGAACTCATATTCTTGGTTCTCTGCCAACCCATAGATAAAGAATGAGGTGGATGTGGTTGTGGTTTCTTCTGTAACTTGAGTCCATCTGGAGTCTTTAACATTACGAAACTGAATGGCATAATTAGTAATTGGAGCACCACCGTCATATGTGGGTGGTTTCCATTTGAGATTTGCAGTTTTCCTAGTGGCGGATGTTGGCTTGAGAGCACTTGGTTTTCCTGGTTTATCTAGAAACGGGATGGTTTTATTCGGTAAAAAATGATTTAAATATTTGCAGGTAAATGCGTAACAAGCGTAGATAATAGGGTGCTTTTATGTGCAATGTATGAGTCGAAATGATATTACTTTAACATCCTTCCATCTTTTCATACATTCATTCAATAATGATAAGCAAAAAGAAGAAGAAGGAGAAGAAGAAAAAAGCAAAGTTTAAATAAAACTTTGCAACTGCGACTTTGGAAATAAACCCTGGTCTCTCCACTGTAGTTAATTCATACTTTAGGCCAGTAAAATATATTTGTACATAAAAGGAAAAATGACAAACAATACCACCTATAATCCTCATAGAAAAAAAAGATAAAATTTGGTTAGAAGATGTGGACTTATTTATCGTATCGTTTGATAAATACAACTTTATCCGTATAGCTCCTCTCTCTGGTTAATAATCTAATTTTAAACTCACTCGGTGCGAAGCACCAAAAGTGAGCTTAGCTCGGTTCTAAGGAAAAAAATTTAATCGATTTCGATCGGAGCACTTAGGCCGGCGTAATGGGCCTTAATTGGTAGCTTCATTAAACCATTTGCATTATGCTTAGAAACCTATTCGAAAACCGTTTTTCTCTAGAATTAATATTGTCGACGTGGACAATATAGATAACGCTAATTTGATTAATACTAAGGTGCAAATAATGAAATTGAAATATTATTCAAATTGAAATATTTATTTGACTCTAGTGAACCTATCAAGGGTATAGAGCACTAATAGACATGTATAATTTAATATAAGAAGGATTAGTAGACAATCCGAGCTGCATATTTAATTATTAGTCACTAGCGACATCTTTTATTACGTTTTATCTATAATTAACTCGTACTGTTACTTCGTTTCTAACGGAATTTATTGGCTCTAGTTTGTTAAAAAAACTTTCTTGAATGTTGCGGCCTACGGGCGGTATAGGCCCCAGCATGCTTCATGTTCCTAGAGGTTCTCAAGCTCATATATGTTCTCAAGTAATTAAAAAACCAAACATTAGCAGACATGACTGCATATTCGTACATCACGTTAAAATAATTTCCTTGTAATTTGTAATAACTGATCGTAACATTTGATCACATCTAGCATACTACACAGATTATGTTCTCACGAATTCCCAGGAGTAAATATTGGACTTTGAGATAATATTTACACATATTATGAGGTATTTCATCAACCTTATAATGTTATTACAACTTATTATACTATCATAC
>JAUCNG010366151.1:0-11794 GCA_032353305.1 Cephalothrix spiralis
GTCACGCTAGGGGAATTCGTAAATAGCATTTAACAATTTTGAAATTAAATGCATTTCAAAGTTACCAAAAATCAAATCAGTACTATACATTGATGAATAAAATCATTTATAATAAATAACATTGAACTAACATCATAAGAAGTATAAATTAATATTGCACTTAATATTTATAATATTAAGGAATCGGTGATCTCTTTTCATTCAAAATGGTAGAACCGGTCCTAAAGGTTGTATAGGGCGAGGTATAGGGTTGATGGGATATGAAAATTCCCAGGAAAAGCCTATACTTTAGCATAGTAGTAGGGGCCTATTCCTATTAATAAACACAATTGGGTGGAATTATTGTCGATGCTGCCCCCCCTAAAAACTCCGAATTATATGGTTTAAATATAGGCAAACTATAGATTTCTGGAAAGCTTATGAAATTTGTATAGCCCAAACGCTCCCACCCAATGTGGTGGGGCAAATAATGAATGCCCGTGGCGCTACACCAATTTCATAAGCTTTCCAGAAATGTATAGTTTGTCTATATTTAAACCATATATTCGTTTTAGGAGAAACACCATCGAAATTGCTCCTCCGGCAATAATTCCACCCATTGTGTATAGAAACCCTATAAACAACCTTTATTACTGATAAAATGCCTATAAAGTGTACCCCAATAAAATGTATGATTAAGAGCCAGATAACATCATACTGGGACTCAATTATGAATATATTTTAACAATCGTAAAAAAATGCTCGAAAGAGAATTATTGTCTATCCGAATATATCGGATTTGGTGAGGATCGATTCATAAACTATAGGGAGCTACGATGATTCATCCGAAAAACCTCTGGTTCGGTGGTTAAGTGGTAGAACGTCGGTCTTTGAATCCCGAGGTCCCGGGTTCGAGACCCGGCTCGACACCACATTCCATTGGGTGGAACCTTAAAAATGCGTGGAGTGGGACGCTGTCCCTCCCTTCGTGGTAAAACCGACTTTAATCGGTATATAGAAAAAACATTAAGAGTACGGGATAGGTCTACAGGCCTAAGGGTAAATGCTCGGTAAGTGGACACTTGTGTCTATTCGAGAAGTCATCTGACGCACTATATAGAAGCAGAAGTTGGTGATCGATTTTAGCCGATTAAGTTTTGTAATAGTAAATTGAACTTTTGTTTACCCTATTATCACAGGCGAGAAGTTTCAGGAAATCAGAAATTATTCATGCGGCCGAATTAGCCGTCAAAACAAATGCAATTAGTATAACACTTCGATTTTGAGTTGAGAAGATAAGCCATAAATCGTGCAAACGATCCCAATGACAAATTACATTTGTCAGAAGATGGATTTGCTGACAAAAAATCATGTCTGTGCATTATTGCATTTTACTGACTCACTAGGTTGACCCATTGTATCGGGGCACTGTGTCATTTTTGTATTCGGCAGTAATTAGATAAAATTTAGCGGGAAGTCCTAGGATAATGCTATATGCACTAATGTAACTCGGTGGTGAAGTAGTCAGAGCGCTCGGACAGCAATCCAGGGGTCCCAGTCTCGACACCACTTTCCATCGGGTGGAACCTTAAGCAAGTTCCTCAGCGCTTAGCTTCCTGGGTGGCTCGGTCAGGTTAAATACGTGGAGTGGAACACTGTCCCCCCCCCCTTCGGGATTAAAATCCCACTGCTAATCGGTATATAGAAAATAGATTAGAGTACGGGTTAGGTCTACAGGCCTAATGGTAAATGCTCAGCAAGCGGACCATTGTGTCTATTTGAGCCATTCATCTGACGCCCTATATAGAAGAAGACTGTGTCCCAATAAAATGTATAAAAGTTAGATGATATAATTGCCTAAAATACTCCTGAAAAAGTTTGATCTTCTGTCCCGAATAAGAAAAATTTGGTGCAGATCGTTTCATAACTAAGGGAGCTACGATGATTCTCCCGAAAAAATTATGGTTTCATCCTCCCCAGCATAAATCACATTATCAATCGAAAGAATCCTCCGGTGCTGAGGCGCATGAGGTAGCGCGCTCGCCTTCCAATCGGAAGGTTGCAGGTTCGAGACTCCCTAGGGGTACGAACACAGACCGGATACTGGGTAGCTCGATCAGTATAAATACGTGGAGTGTGACACTGTCCCTTCCTTCGGGGTAAACCCGACTCTAATCGGTTTAATATATAGAAAATAGATTAGAGTGCGGGGCATACGGGTAAAGGATCAAGCAAGCGGACCGCCTGTGTTTATTTCGAGAAGTCTATCTGACACCCATCATATAAGTTGAGTTGAATGCTAGTTTCCATCATCCTAAAATTGAACTTGTAAATATTCTCAGCAGTGCATTTATGTGAAAATTAAATTGACTTTGCAACCTTGGTGAAATTTATGTAGTTCACTTGTGTGGTTGAACAGATTTGCACCAAATTTCTTTTCTTCTATATATCAATGTGCGTATTTAGAATTTTCCTACGAAACTGCTCGTTTTTCTGATATAATGTTTCCTGCCTTGTCGCTTATGAGACTGCAGGTCGAATTTATTGGCCAACATTTTAAAATAGGGAGACACTTCAATTTTACTGCCTGAAGGTAAAATTGAGATCAAATTTATTGCCTAAATAAAATCATTCGGTTCAGTAGGTTCTTACCCCATTTGTCTACGAAAGTAATGGCTTAAAATCTTGAAGGATGATTTTATATCGTTTAGAAATGAATCAGAAATGAAGGCTGTTAAAAATCTGGTCAAGTTTTGTTCTATGTTTTTCGAATAGTATCGATAATTTGTAGTACATAACAGTATCATATCTTAATGCTAAAGGGTATAAGTTACATCAATCATAGAACGACGTCAAACTTGGCCTCCCATTCCGATCCCCTACGTTTAATATGAATACTTATCATAGTCATCTAAACTCCGGTAGTTGGTACAGTAAGAGCTAAAGTTGATTGATTCTTTGCTCAAATCAGAAGAAGCGACGTGATTGGCTAACGGTAATTCTATTAATATTCATGATATTGATCTACCTTACGAGATAAATATTACAAGCGCTCGATGGTTAGCATAGCGTCTGTGGCGCAGCTAGTTTATGCGCTACTTCGATAGAGATAATTCAAGATCAGGTGTTCTATTCCAGCCGGATCCCTAAATATTTTCACAAAAAAATGATCGGACTGGGCCCCCCTTTCTCAATAGAAAAAAATGATCTAAATCCCTTCATTAACAAGGGAGCTGCAATGATTTTTGCAAGGACTTTGAATACTTGAAGTTCAATCCCACCGCCTAATTTCCTTATTAAATAGAGAGGTTGTAAATTTCTAACATACACTCAGAAATTACACTAATTGAAAATCTTCTCAATGAATTTTTGTATTTAATCAACTCGTTTGTGTGACAAGATAAAAATCAAAAAGAATGAAAAGTTTGTTTATGTAGAGTCACCATAAAAATAGTTCGATGGGGGGATTGGGGAGGGTACTCTGACCAAGGGCACCATTATCATAAACCCTTGCTCTGACTAAGTCCAACAGTTTCAAATTCGTGTTTTTACGTGAAACGTAACACATATGTTTGAAATAACGATTTTTTTCGTACTAAATGCATTTAAATAATAGCTACATGTAGCTATATTATTTCCAAATCATTTAGTTCTAAATAGTGAATTTTACGTAAAATTCCCCTTTATTCAATATTATTTCAAGACCTTTAAGAGGGTTATTTAACGCCAGCATCATTAAGTTTGCTTAAGCGATATGTTTGGTCAAGAAATGTGAACATTTATTGTTAACTCGTCTGGACATTTTGATAAATGTGTGAAACACTTGTCTCAGAACCGCAAACCGTACATTAATCAGGGATCCAATTTAAAAGTGTTCAAGGGTATTCAATGTTCACTATTCAGAACGTTCACTATATTACTAGGATTCCATATCAACATTTTTGAGACCAGCCAAAAGTGTTCACTGATCGGGAGTGTTCACTGTACAGACATTTTCAGTGGTACTACCCTTTAGAATAATACACCATCAAGTTATGTCACATTGACAGAACCATGTCACATTGAAAAAACTGTGTCACATTGACATAACTCAATATAATCTGGCTGGTTCTCTTTTTATTTGAATGCACTGTATAATTTAATAAACGAAGCATTATTTGTTTGATTTCGCTTTTGTTTTACATAAATTTAAACTGAATACGAGTATGTCATAATCATCTGTTTTGCAGACTTATTTTGCTTTAAAATTGTGTGCTTTGATAGCAGTTAAGCTGGTCCGTTATTTTCAATCAATATAACGTTTTTTGATAAATAAGTCGCAGTGTGCCTTATAATTACGCAAAGAATAATCGAGGGCCTAAAAAATTGGGTGAATATTTTTATGTAAACAGCTGCTGAAACATTTTTGAAATTCTAACTATTGTACGTGACAACAGTCTCCAGGCCCCTGTCTGTACAAACACTGTTGTCTTTATAATAATTGAAGCCTATAGGAAGTTTAGGAACGTAACCAGATTAGTCTATACTTTCTGAATCGATTATTACATCTATCTGCAGCTTACATTTCTGGATGATAGTGCAAAAGTAGCGGTTTTGTCATGCTCCCGGTCATTCCGGTACCCTACGTTCATTCCGGTACCCTACGTTATCTGAATATAATTATATTTACCTACACTCCGGCACCATATGAGCCAAATCCGACTGAATTTTCATTTTAAAATCAATTCTTGAGATTTTTTGGGTACACTGAAAATATTTGAGGATCCGGCTGCAATAGAACATGCGATCTTGGATTATATGTACTCGGTACTGTGGCAACCTCCTTGCCAGTTGCGCCACCAAGACTATCATAACGATCGAGCAATTCTAATATTTATTAATGGGAATCAATATCACATGATAACCGTTAACCAATTGCGGCGCCTATAATCTCTGCTAGAAGTCGGCAGAAACAACTTAAGAGCTTCATTACGGATATCAGCGTACTGGCTCGGAGTGTTGTGAATGCGAATGCAATTAAGTATTTAGACACTTCCGAACATCTGATTGTCCGGTGAGCCTATGGAACAAATTGAATTGAAAATCGGTCAGGGACTGTCAGGGAATTCATCTTGGTGGTCAGGGAAATTTTCTGAAATACCAAAAAATGTCGTCCCTTACTATTAAAAACTCAAAAGTTTCCGCGCGGCTCAGACATTCTCAGTAAATCCCAGAATAATGTTTTTAACGAATATTTGAATAGATTTCAAATATCGAGGGTCACAATCACGTCGTCCAAATTTTTGATTGGATTTTTTCGTCTTTTTTCCCATGATTTGTGAATCCTAGACCTCCCTCGCCAATATCCTATATTTTTTACAAGCAGAAAATTCTTTCTGAGTGAAAACTGTCTTGTTTTTATTTAAAATTGTAGGATTTGATGTGCATTATGATACCCATTAATCTATATTTTTGAAATGGGGATCATAATATAACAATTATTAAACACGGGTCAGTACAGCTGGTGGACAGGTGGTAGAGTTAAGCACTCTTGATGAAATTCTAAACTGAAATGGTGAAATGGTAATCTCGAAATCATTTGACGACATCAAAGGTATATCATTTATAAAAGTGAAACTATGAACCTCGATATCGTTTGGCTGTAGAATTCTATTCGTAATATTTTAAAAATGATCTGCTATATTTATAGTACTTATGTTATAAGTTCATTGTTGTTTATTATAATTAATCATATTCATCGTTATTTAGTCCTATTTGATATTTGGTAACTTTGAAATGCATTTTAATACCGTTTCGTTGTTTCATATCTATGGGAGAAATAGCACGGTAGGTAAGCCACCTTCAGGGAATTTTGAAATTATAAGGTGGTAATCCTGATTTATTAAAGGTACAGGAGCAAATAGATTTCCCCTATACCGATGGTGCATACCTTACTCTAAGCCAGGTACATTACCTTTATTAAGCCTAGTTTCCTTTCCATCGGAAGGAACCTTGGGCAAAGTTCTTCGTACAGCCTCATGTGTGGCTCTGTCATGTTAAGAACGTGTCCTTCCTTTCGGGGTAAACTCCACTGCTAATCGGTATATAAAAAATAGATTCGAATGCGGGATAGGTCTACAGGCCTAAGGGTAAATACTCAGCAAGCGGACCATTGTGTCTATTTGAGCCAGTCATCTGCAGAAGAAGTTAAATAGTATGGGAATTTTATCCATATGTAGGATACTTTTATAAATCCTTTACTTTTGACTGTACGTCAAACTGAGACATGAACAGACTTAGAAATAATTTTGAAATGTTTTTTCCTGTGTAAATCTTCTATCTAAATCGCCCGATGTTCATGACATCGCGGCTTCCAATTGATTGGAAAAACACCCCTAGGGAAAAATAGCATGATATCGCTACACTTAGGGATAAAACTAATGAAATATTTATGATTTAATTGAAATCATCTGACATCCCTTATGAGATTGACGTTAAAATGAATAATCTTACATTATTCATGTGCCAAATGATGTAGTGACTATGACTGTAGGGGTGTGACATTTTTTAGCCTTATGTAATAGTTATTTCATCGTTATGTTTGGTACTCCAGGATATATTTCATGACGAGAGCCACATGCATATTGAAATGTGCTAAATATCATTCGAGCAACGCGAGAATGATATTAAGTGCATTTCAACGCAGCATGTGGTCCGAGTCTTGAAATTTATCCTGGAGTACCAAACTTAACGATGAAACATAAAGCTCAAAAATGTCAAAACCCCACAGTGAAATAGTCACAACATCATTTGGCAAATGAATAATGTAAGATTATTATCTTATAAAAGAAAAGCGACGCAATTCTCGAAATTCGGGTAAGGATTTTTTTGGTTTTTTCGAGTGATTAGGTCAATATTGACAGGAATGTTTTTCAGGTTTTTTTTCGAAGGCTGATTTCTCGAAAACATTGTGCTAAAGCTATCTTAACTTTTTTTGTGGAAGAGATAATAACCCTGCTAACTACATGTAGTAGTTAAAAAGATTTTTTTTTACAATTTTTTGTGGGAGTTACGGGGCCTCGATTATCAGGGTTTTTGTATGTTTTAGATAGGATAAACGAAACTGTGGCCTTGTGCCGTCTGTGAAAAATGGTGAAAAAACGCTATGTTAAAAAAAATGTGACATATCTAGCAAGGTGCGTATAACCCCTGCTATTTGCCGTCTGATATTAATTTGGTTTTCAGTTCATGTTATTGAATTTTTATATAGATTGTCCGTGGTCTTTTGTCTTGTTATGAGCTCAGTAAAATCAACAAATCCTCCTTGAAATATTGATAAAAAGCTCCATTAACATTTATATTTCTGTAAGGCCTTTCAAATTCCACTTTTTACAAATGTTAATCAGAGTTGAATGATATCCGAAACCCCCTTGTTTGAGGTCCCACACTTCAAGGGAATCTTCAAGGTTGTCAATCATCCTAAAAATGAAGGAGTCGAATGAGTGGTGGCTCGGTGGTTAAGTGGTAGAACGTCGGTCTTTGAAGCCGGATCGGAGGTTTCGGGTTCGAGACCCGGCTCGTCAACACTTTCCATCGGGTGGAACCTTAATCAAGTTCCTCAGCGCATAGCTTCCTAGGTCGCTCGGTCAGGTTAAATACGTGGAGTGGGACACTGTCCCTCCCTTCGGGGTAAAAATCCCACTACTAAATAGATTAGAGGTCGAGATAGGTCTACAGTCCTAATGGTAAATGCTCAGCAAGCAGACCATTGTGTCTATTTGAGCCAGTCATCTGACGCCCTATATAGAAGAAGAGTCTATGCCATTTATCTGGGAATTATTGAGATAAATTGCTACCCTAATGGGGTTCGAACTCGCGACCGTTGCGATCCACCAGCTTGCAAGCCGCTGAACAGGCTATCCTACCGATCTATTTCTCCCACAGATATCAATGTACAGATCTCATTGTGAAATACTAACATTTATATTTCTGTTTCAAATTCCGCTTTTTACAAATGTTAATCAGAGTTGAATGATATCCGATACGGCCTTGTTTGAGGTCTCACACTTCAAGGGAATATTCAAGGTTAGCAATCTTCCTAAAAGTGAATGAGTCGGAAGATCTTGATGAATTTTGTCATGCTCTTTTCCGATAACTGTCTGAAATAATTAGATGAATCGATCATCAGCTCATCAAAAAAACTGCTAATGATCACTGTCTTTTGAATATTTTTGTCATCATGCATGATGTTATTGTCCGCGTAAAACAAAGACCTATTGGTGTGATGTGACATGACTTGAAAGAATAGGCTGTGACAAGTTGAGTTGCGTCTTTAAGGCCGCCGAAGGCGCCGATAATTATACTATTACTATTTACCTACACAGGTTTATGGAACTTTTGGCGTATTACATTCAGACCCCAGTTTTCGCCCCTCCCCGCAAAAATCTCGGAATTGCGGGCCTAAATCCCATTTTTGAAATGGTCGAGACCGCTTTGGGGCCTCAAGGGCCAATACAATTTTTCGGAAAAGTTTATATTTGCCCTGGGCCCAAAATATTGGTCAAACCCAATTTAAAATTTAGGCTTTTAATCAGGTTTTGTACTTATAAAGATAAGCTTATGGCACCGTTTGAAATAAAAATTAATAGCAAAACAGAATAAAATGAGTGGTTGGTCAAAATTTTCAGGAAAATTTGGCGCGCTGTTAAAAAAATGGATTAAAAAATTTCGAAAAAAAATCCGGAAAAAGGGGTGGATGGGGGCAAAAAAGTATTTTTTCAATGCCATTTGGGGTGGGTTGTATACCTCAATTCAAGTTTCGGCATACGTGTATGCCATTTTTTTATTTCATGACCCCCTGTCGACAAAAGTCCCTATCAACGAAAATTCCATTGAACAATTTGTATCCAAGACCATGACGTCATGATTTCGAAGTCAGTGGGTTCACCAACTGAGCTACGGGGGCTGATCGTAAAAAATACTGTTGGACCAGTTGGACCCAATTAGGGCTTTTTTGTAAATTCTATCACTGTATTCTAATCACATGATCAGACAAATTTCATTACCGTAGTCGACGACTTAGTCAACAAAAAGGTACAAGCTGTCTTTCAATTTTCTGCTGGTATTTTCAATATATTTGTAGGCCTAGTTGATAAATATTCATTAAACGTGTAGATTCATTATCAAAATCAAATAGACAATTGGTAAAACTGATGGTGTTTAGAAATCTATTTATCTAAATTTAGATTTTATTTTCAAAATAAATTTTCATATACATGTACTGTATATTATAATATTATTGACTGTTTTACTAAGGTAATTCGATTTTGAAACTTTACGAATTCCGGAACGAGTGCTTTAGCCCGAGTTTCGGAACGAGTGCAGTGTCAAAATCGAATTACTTAGTAAAACAGTCAATAATGCTTTTATAACCCGATCATAATTTAATTCATTAAATATTTAAATAATTATTTTCCGTAATAATATTTAAAAAACAAATTAAGATTATTAATACCCCCCCCCCCCTATATGCGCAAAAAGGAGAAAAGGAAAAATAGAATGAGTATATTTTTTTTAATTGATGAAAAGATATAAACATGGCGTGGGTGGGGGCAAAAAGGGTATTTTTCCATGCCATTTTGTGGTGGGTGGTATACCTCAACTTAATTTTGCCACTTATTCTCCCTCCTATTTCTGATCTCTGCTCAATTTCTGGGTCACGGTCCAAGGTATCATCCAAGGCCTGCTTGAATTTTTGTAGAATTCTAGTAAATTAGATTTTTGTAAATCAGAAATCTATATTGTTTTATGCAATTCAGTGAATATCTCCTTTGAAGAAAAATATCGCGTATTTTCTTATACATTACTATAGTTTGAGCAATCCCATATCCCATTGTTTTACATATCTTTCAAGCCGTTTACCGTATAGTCTGAAAGATTACTATCATATCGATATCCTCCGAATATTTCATGAATCATAAACAATGGAAGGCCATTAATGATGTAATTTATAGAGACAATATAGGATACTGTATTTTTCGTACCCCATACTTAAAATGGCGGGTCATAGATAGGACAAGGCATCACATTAGGGTATTGAGCTGTGGCGGAACGCTTTTGAGATTGTAAAAGGATATAGGCCCAGGATCGATGGCCCCGTGGGAAAGTCCCCTTAATGTCCACCCTGGCTCCCGCTCGTGAACCCTGTTTCACTACCGCCTGTGTAGGCATATGAAACTCGTGATAAAGATACGGGCATGGGGTATTAATAATGCGCTGTTGGTAATGGAGACCAAAAAAGCCATCAATGGACGCTTTTCGCAGGCTTCTCTTAGTTGCTCGTTGGTTAAGTGGTAGAACGCCGGTCTTTGAATTTGGAGGTCCTGGTTCGAGACATGAGACCCGGCTCGACACCACTTTCCATCGGGTGGAACCAATTAAGCAAGTTACTCAGCACATAGCTTCCTGGGTGGCTCGGTCAGGTTAAATACGTGGAGTGGGACACGGTCCCTCCTTCAGGGTAAAATCCCACTGCTAATCGGTATATAGAAAATAGATTAGAGTGCATGCTAGGTCTACAGGACTAACTCAAGGGTAAATGCTCAGCAAGCGGATCATTAAGTGTCTGTTTGACGTCCTATATAGAAGAAGAAGGGTACTTGGGATAATAAAAAAAAGCCCACCAATGGGCGCTTTTCGCTAGCTTCCTCTCTCAGTCCAATCCAGTCAACAGCTCCTGTATTACAGACACTCAGCGAAAAGCGATTTCTTTATAAATTTTAGTGCCGAGATTAGGTAATAGATGTCGCATAAAAAGGATATACTCCTCTCATCCGGGGATATTTAAGGGAGAACGCAAAACAACTCCGATAGGATCAGACGAGCTTGCCCATATTCAGAAATTAGCTATGTGTTAATTTAATTGTGAATATATTATAATTTGCAGCTTCCCCTTAGTCTTAAACTTGACTGTTCGTGTTAGTATGATCACTTATTCCAATGCTAATGAGTTTATAGAATCTGTAATTATACTCATGATCTTCGATTTTTGATTATTTCTTGCACGTCAACGATAACGACATTATTTGTACACAATTTAGTGGAATTATTGAAATGAGTATCGTACTTTTGGGATTGTCACCGCGTTTGTACAGTAAACACTACTAAACAGAGAGTAATATAGGCATATGTGGTATCATTGGAAAGGTATTGGGACGGGGATTCCCAAAGGCTATATGAGAAGTATCAAAACTTTTCATGTCATAACTAGATGCACAAAAAATAACTATGGATTCCTGAACAATAGAAGAGTCAAAAATGCCCAATTTTATAGTAAGATTAGGCAATTTTGACTCAATAACTCGATAACGACTTGCTTTAGACCATATAAGTATATTGTATAGATAGAAACATGTTGCCCCTATTGTTTCGGAATCAACTGTTATTTTTTCGATTTGCGCATGCGCGACCCTAAGACTCGACCGCGCATGCGTATTTCTCGAATACTAAATAAGGAAAGTAACTCGTTGAAAGCAGTTTTAAGGACCCTAGCTAGATATGTATCTCTCATTTCCCAAAGTTATCGTCCTTAAGGGGCACCGTGGTAGATATTCGGCACTATCTAAAAAATAAAGAATAAGTGAATATTTGAATGCTATACTGATCCTTATCCAGTTGGCGCAATTAATATTCTAACACTGATTTTGTCCATGGTGCACTATCCGGGTAATTTAGTTTATGGCCGTTTGTACAGGACTACTTCTTTTAGTATTGATTTGGTATACCTTTATGATTGCTATTGTTTTTCGCTTTGGGTATTCCAGTCTTATCTCATTAT
>JAUCNG010366373.1:0-11783 GCA_032353305.1 Cephalothrix spiralis
CCGATTTTGAGAATTTGTGATCTAATCGATCTGAATAATCAATACAGCTTCAAATACAGTCAAATAGGTTGAATAATACAATTGCCCCATATGAGCTCAAATGGCCGAGTGGTTAAGGCGTCGGCATTAGAGATCACAGGGTCCCATGCAGGGGAAATTTCTCTGAACTAAAAAATTATTCTGGCTCATCAGCAGCGAGAATGTAGTCAAAGAATACCAAGGGTACGTAGTGATTAGGATAAATCGAAACTGCCCTTGGGGACAAGATGCTTTGGAGGGTGCATTTCAAGAAATAAGAAATCGCGTCTGGGTTGTTTTTTTTAATCGCCAGGTATCTATTTTACTCAATAATAGCCTAATAACAATTGTTATTATTGCCCTACGAGGTCGAATGACCCCTCATTATAATCATATGATCATGATCTTTCATTTGGGACCAAATATGACACATTAGGATATCCGGTTGCTAGGCAACGGGGACCGTTTCCAAGATTTCCGTCAAAAATTATGAATTTTGACCAACAAAATGTTCCGTTTTTATGCAAATAATGGAGTCACGCGTGACCTAACTTTCGTTTAAAACCAGTGTCAAAATATCCCACAGGCAATTAGGGGGCACACTGAAGCCGAAAAGCCGTTTTCATGGGGTGAATTTTTAGTATTTTAAATTTTCGTCTGTAGTCTCCAATGACGAAAATTCGAAATATACACATTTTTCAGTCATATTTTGCCAATCATTTTTATAGAGTATGTCTAGAGTCTAATAGTACGGCTCCTGGTTGTGCCATTTTATTTGAACCCATTTGAGGGGCCGTTTCCATATTTTCGATATGTATAAAGTATCCAATATTAGGTAATATTATTAATCAAACCGGAAGTTGGCACTTTTTTTACTTGCACTTACTTAGTTTATTATATTTTTATCCTCTTATGTCCATCCATGTAGAATGAAGCTCTCATAGGGTCTTATAAATGCACCCGAGGGGCCGTTACAACAGTTCGTAATTCTGAAATCGCTGTATACTTAATATTTAGATCGGGTTTGAGACCGGAAATAGTTGCTCCAGGGCAGTTTAATTGGTCTAGATATCCCCTACACATTGTCAGGCATCACTTCTTATAGGATAAGTACACCCATTACCTATTTATGACGTCAAGGGGGTCGTATCAAAATTTATATATTTCACAAATTATTTAAAGAAAACTATATTTTTCACAATTTAACCGGAAATAGTAGCCTTAGGGTAGTTTTATAGGTCTATATATCCTATATACTGTGTCTTGACATCGTCAGGCATCAATTCATATAGGATAAGTGTACCCATTACCTATTTATGACGTCAAGGGGGTCGTATCAAAATTTATATATTTTACAAATTATAGAAAAACCCGATATTTTCTAACAATTTAACCGGAAGTAGTAGCCTTACGGTAGTTTTATTGGTCTATATATCCTATATACTGTGTCTAGACATCGTCCGGCATCATGACATCTAGGATATGTGTATCCATAGCGATATATATGACGTCAAGGGGCCATATCTAAATCAGGGATACATTTTTTTAAGTAGAAAAAATTGCACCTTGAAACCGGAAGTAAGCTCTTTAGGGATATTAAATTGTTCTTATTGTACACTATTTGCACCACATCCTGCGTAAGTGCATAAATAACCAAAAATATAACGACAGGGGTCGTATCCAGAGGCATGAATAACCAAAATGAATAGTTAACTCAATATTTTATATACATTCTGAATCTGGATACAACGTCATTGAGTGCCCTTGACGTCATATATATAAGGTTTTTGATGAATTAGTCCTATGTGGTATGATGTCAGACGGTGTTTAAAGGATATTCAAGCCACTAAATGTTCTCTAACGCTACTACTTCCGGTTACATTGTGAATGAAATTGCCATTTTTCAGAATATTTAAATTGCATGACTTCAGATAGGGCCCCTTGACATCGTATATATCGTTATGGATACACATTTCATATATGAAATGATGCCGGACGATGTTTTAACACAGTATATAGGATTATAGACCAATAAAACTACCCTAAGGCTACTACTTCCGGTTAAATTGTAAAAAATATCGTTTTTTTTAAATAATTTGTGAAAAATATAAATTTTGATACGGCCCCCTTGACGTCATAAATAGGTTATACGTGCACCTTTCCTATATGAAATGATGCCGGACGATGTCTAGAAATCTCATGTAGGATATATAGACCAATAAAACTACTCTAAGGCTATTACTTCCGGTTAAATTGTGAAAAATATCGGGTTTTTCTATAATTTATAAATTTTGATACGACCCCCTTGACGTCATAAATAGGTAATGAGTGCAATTATCCTATATGAAATGATGCCTGAGAATGTGTAGGGGATATCTAGACCAATTAAACTGCCCTGGAGCAACTATTTCCGGTCTCAAATCCGATCTCAATATTAAGTATACAACGATTTCAGAATGGCCCCTCGGGTACATTTATAAGGCCCTATGAGAGCTTCATTCTATATGGATGGACATTAGAGGGTAAAAATAAGTGCAAGTCAAAAAAGTGCCAACTTCCGGCTTGATTACGAATTTACCTAATATTGGATACTTTATACATATAGAAAATATGGAAACGGCCCCTCAAATGGGTTCAAATAATATGGCACAACCAAGATAGGCCATTATAAATGCTCAAAATGTTCAGGAGAGCAACAAGAGCCACACTATTAGACTCTAGACATATTCCATACAGAATTATTGGCCAAAAATGACTGAATTTCGTCATTGAAGAATCCAGACGAAGATTTAAAATACTAAAATTTCACCCCATGAAAATTGCTTTTCGGCTTCAGTGTGCCCCCTAATTGCCTGTAGGACATTTTTACACTGATTTAAAACCAAAATTAGGTCACGTGACCCCATTATTTGCATAAAAATGGAAGATTTGTTGGTCAATATTCTGGAAACATCTTGGAAATCTTGGAAACAGTCCCCGTTTCCTAGCAACCGGATATCCGAATGTGTCATATTTGGTCCCAAATGAAAAAACATGATCCTAGGATTAAATTGAGGGGTCATTTGACCTCGTAACTAGTGTTATAAGGCTATAAGTGAGTAAAATATATACCTGGCGATTTAAAAAAAATCAGACGCGATTTCGTTTTTCTTGAAATACACCCCCCAAAAAATTCTAAAAATTCTGATACGGTATCTGAATATTAGCCACTTGCCACTTAACACATTTGAACACCAAATATGGTCACAAAAAATATAATACCAAGGTCAAAAAACCAATTTTGAGTTTGAATTTTTTTTTATTTCATTAAAAAAATTGAAAACGATCCCGTTGCCTAGCAACCGGAAATTCAAATGTACTTTTGTTGATCCTAATAGATAAATCATGTTGTCATAAGTACATTACGGGGTCATTGGACCTATTAGGTCTATTTTAATGAAAGTTATGAGACAATGCATGAGTGAGCCTCAGTGAGGTAAAGCGTTTTTTGAACACACACCTGGTTTTGGTGCATGGTGAAAATTGCTCAAGGGTGACCGAGGTCTATCAGCCAGAAATGACCTCCCAGGGACCCAGTCTATCATATTCAGCAATAAAAATTACTTTATACGCCAAAAAGGGGTTAGGGCAAAAAGTGGGGTTTGGCCACCGGACTATATGCCAAAATCAAATATCGAAATCAGAAACTATAATTTTTTAAACACCTTTTCAATGAATAAGATCCTTAGGCAATATTATTGACAAAAAGTTATCTCATATACCCCCTATACTCATCGCTGTAGGGCCTCAAAGTTTGGATTTTTTCATACAAGATATTCAGGTTTTTCAAAGACAATATTTAGGAGCAAAAAAATAGTCAGAAAAAAGTTTCTGCTACTGGATTTTCTGGTAAATTCTTGGCAATTTTCAATATTTATCATGTATGTTAAGATCAAGTAAATTTGAAATTTGAGATCCTTTTATAGGTATAATATTAAACAACTATTTTACTAGGTCCATGAATAAAAGTTTTTGTGAATAATTTGATAAATCATGCATTTGTTGCCTATTATTTCGTGAACCTTTTGCTAACTTTTCTTAGTAGAAGTGATTGGGAATCAGTTGAATTTATGACTGATTTGAATTGTGGCACGGTTTTCTAAATCGACGGCACTGAGCATCCGAGCATCTTGTATAAGTGAACCTTTAAAAAACATTGTGTACCACCTTTAGGCCGATGGGTATATCATTTCACTTCATAACTGTAAAAGTTAATTATTTATTTATTATGTAAATATTTATAATACTATTAATTACTTTTTGAAAAATTTGATTACTTTTTGAATAAAATATATAAACTTTGAACATCCTTACTTTCCTTTTTATTCATATTATTAAATGAAATTTAATTTTATAGGTGTGGATTTTGGCGAATGTTGAACCGACAAGCATTCATCATACGAATATTGCTCAACACTCTCTTAAACAAGCTAATCACGTTTTTAATTGGACAATGGATTATAGAACGAACTCAGATATTTGGACACCATACGGTATGACAGTAAAAAGAAATAAAGCAGTTAATATTGCTACTAAAACAAAACAAAAGACAAAATTTATTTTATCTATCATAAGTAACTGTTACGCATCTTATGATAGATTAGGAATCGTAAAAGAATTATAGAGAAACTTAAAGATTTTGAAGAAAGATCTAGATTTATTTGGTTCTTGCGGTAAGCCCCACCCTTGCGGGAAATCCGATTACCCATGCTACGTTGACCACATCCGGAATTACAAATTCTATCTCGCTTTTGAAAACAATAATTGCCCGGATTACGTTACAGAAAAATTTTGGAATGCATTGCTCTACGGTGCAGTACCAATTGTTATAGGCCCTTCACGAGCATTTTATGAGAAAATTGCGCCACCTAACTCTTTTATATACGCAGGAGACTTTAAAAATACAGCACAACTAGCTGAGTATCTACTCATGCTTGATCAGAATAATTTGAAGTATGAAAAACACCAAGCATGGCAGAAATATTATTATATCAATGCAGGGCTAGGTGGATCACTTTGTACATTATGCGCTAAATTACATAACAATTTGAAACCCAAGTCAGTCGAACTTCCATCGTGGTGGAATGAACGAAAGTGCACAGACAATTAAAAAATGGACCAATGATGTACCGTATCAGTTAAAAGCAATAAATGTAGATTCAGTGGGACAAGGAACCAGTCCAAAGGAAGGTTTCGAAGACTGAAACAAGTCAAAATATACATTCCTAATTTATTCAAGTTGGAACTAATGTGTGTACTAGGATGCTACAATGCATACCTTTATTCACAGCATTGTGATGGAAACAATAGTTGGAATTTCATTTTCATTGTTATGTAAAATAAATAATTTTACTGGACTACCCCTAATTATGTGATCTTGTTTACTTTAAAGTCAAATATTTTTTTCAAAATTATTTCTTATGAAATTAGGAGTCCTAGCTAGCTATTTCAATTGAGCCATTAAAATTACTCTCGTATCTATGTCCCACCACAGGATACAATTTGGCACTATTTCTTAGGATAAACATAATCTCTGATAATTTTCTGTTGAATTTAGACAATATGTATTGAATTTTAAAAGATGAAGTGTTCCGTTAGTTCAAAGTATGCCAGAAATGTCCAGGGTGATTTGAAGTTGCGGATATTATTACGTGGAAAGTCGAGGTACGGGAATAATAATTAAAATTTTGAAAATCAACTGTCATATCGCGATTTTAAGGCAAATGGAACGCTTTAAAAAATTGTCTTTATTTATTCAAGGACTTTTAAAAAATTTCCAGGACTTATGACAACATTCCAGGACCAGTGTAAACCCTAACTATCTTACACGCCCGCGTCGTTTTGACTTAAAAGTTATTTGCAAAGGTATTATCACGCCGACGCGCAGAGCTGATAACACAGTTTCATTGGATGCTGATTTTCCCGTAGTTGTATGTCTTGTATGATCTGGTATAGTGCTTAAAATCTATGTAGATTTTTATACTGTATATATTTTTGTACATATTGTTATCTATGCCCGATTTATCCATGACCCCTTGCCGCTAACAGCATTTTTGACAAAATTCTAGGCCTTAGATTATGGCTTACCCTTAAAGCTAAGTCAACTGCTTCTTCGTATAATCCCATGCAACTATATATTTGAACGCAGGCCTCCTCTAAATTTTTATGTTCCGAACATAATCGGAGTGCAAACTTGACATCGTAGCACACTCTTTCAGGATCCTGAAAAAAAGTTTGAAAGAATAAATAAAGAACAACAAGTTTCCAATAAATAAACAGTTTTAGACAGGGTCTCCACCATAAAATGGTCTATGATGGTACCTCATTTGACTATTTTTGGCAATTTTAAGTGAGAAAATTTCGTTGTTGAAAAACTGACCCGGAACTGGTATCGCATAATGCTTTTTCAAAAACAAATCTGATAGATTAGATTAAAAATCATGCTAGAAATTATAATATAGGCTAACTAGCCTGCAATTATGCTTTCTAATCCAATGCCACCACTAATCATGCATCAACGATATCATTATATTTACCTATGCAGATGCTACATACCGCCACAATGAAATATTAATACGGTGTTTGAAAGTTTTGAAAGTTTTATTATGTTTACATTAATAATGCCGAGCGTAGCGAGGGAAGAATATTTTGCGTTTTATGATTCAATTTAACCACTCTTTTCACATTTGGGGGGCCTAATTCAAACCTTGGATCCACTGGGCGGAAATCACACTATCAAAAATGTTCAGGTTAAATTTCGTCGGGGCCCCCTAAGTCGGGGGCCCTCTAAAGGCCGTTACGCCACTGCCAAAAGGTTATTGCGAAATGATTATTTCATAGTTTCAATTAAGTTGCTAGGCTGCTACTTTCATGAAATTTTGTTAAAGAAAAATTTTCAAAACCCGAAATGTTTAAAAACCAAAATGTTGAATGACAAAATGTTGAAGAAGAAAAAATGTTGAAAAACAAGTTAACAACAATGTTGAAAGGCTATTATATTAATATTGTGAAAAATGAGCTGTTCAATCATATTAGTTATTTAAAAGAGTTCCAATTACAAATAACTCACCTGACCCTGACTGTATAAATACTGCAATAGCTTCTCCTTTTGAAATTTGGCATATAATGATAATAAATAATTATGAATAGCTTGTTCTCTGTTTGATAGGCGATTAATACAATGTTCAAGATATCTAATGGCTTCATTTCCCTGTAAAAATAAATTAGAACTTAAAACAATTTATATTTTATGCATCAATCCCACCAATAATCCCACTCATTACTCAATTAGAAGGAGGAAATATTATCTATCTTTCTGATGACGCCCAAATAGGCCAAAAATTTGATAATCCTCAAATTTACATTATACGGAGTCCGATAAACTTCCTATTACAGTGGTGTTGATCTTTTTTTTATTAAATCATAGGCAGATATGAGCGAGGGGCGGGTCACGAGAAATGTTAAATCTTTGACTTTTTAATCTGCGGTTTAAAAGAAGAAGATAAATTTTGAGTACTAAAAGGTCAAAGACATTTAACAGAGTGTGCGGGTCACAAGTCACAACCGAAAATGCGTACGAGGTTTCGCTCTGATGCCCCAGATTTTTATCAAAATTTTTTCAAGATTCCGCATATTTTATACCGAACTTCTGTGGAGATTTCTTGAATTCCACCATATTTTGCAGATTCCTGATCAGACCGAGTTTATACAGCAAAGGCGTATACCAGAATCCGACACTTTGATTCCGCGACGTATAATCTGACGTAATCTCGTGGGTTCCTTTTTTATTGGGATAAAGTGTGTCCCAATAGAATGTATAACAGCCAGATGACATCATACTGTAAAAGGTACCCCCGAAAGAGCATGTTCTTCTCTCCCGAATAAAATAGATTTGGTGCAGATAGGTTCATGACTAAGGGAGCTACGATGATTCTTCCGAAAAAATCTCTGGTTTCTTTGTCGCTAGCCATAATCCCATTATAAATCCAGCACCCCGTGCCTTAACACGTTTTTATCGTTTTGGCTGGACCCAGCAGTGAAACTTATATTTTTGAAAACAAGAGATCCTCCCGCATCAAGGCATATAAAAAATCAATCTATTGGACCCTTTTCGAGATCTGCGCATCCGCACTTCAATTTTTTCACTGCGCATGCGCAAATCGAAAAAAACCAGCTGATTTGGGTATATTAGGGGCATATTTCTATCTGTCCGTAATACCGAGTTATTAAGCTGTGACGTCATTATCATTGATTCGTTAATAACTCTGTAACGGTTGATTTTACGTCATATAATTGTATAACGGACAGATAGAAACATGCAACCAATCTACCCGAATCAGCTGTTATTTTTTCGATTCGCGCATGCGCAGTGCAAAAATTGAAGTGCGGATGCGCAGATCTCGAAAAGTAATTACTCGCAGTGATATGGTAATTCGTAATGGAGTCGCACTATGACGTCATCTAACTATAATACATTTTATTGGACTACACTATAGGGCTATTGATATTACCTGATCCTCATTATTTTGCGCATGATCATATTGCACTAAAGCAGGAATTAATTGATCCGGGTTTAATTTTTGTCCCATTGCGATCCATGCATCAACTGTACTTTTTGGAATGTTCTGCATCAGTAAAGGTGAATACTTGTAAAACAAAGATGGTTTATTCTGAAAAAAGGTTAAAAATGGTTTAGGATTGAGATCAATATTAGAAGGGCTCGGCTAATGGATTGGGTATGAAACGACCATAAATTTTCAATTTCTTAACCTCTTTGTGATCACGCCTGTTCCGGGTGAGAATCTTCGTCTATTTCCGACAATTCAACAGTGTTCAACAGTACCCGACACAAAGTTGACAGCCAAATGCCGAAGAGCCAAAAACATTTTGTTGAATTCAATTTTAAAGTAGGATACCAAAGAAAGGAGATTATTTCACACTATGGAGGATCATTCGAATAGTATCAGGACAATTCGCCCCAAGACAATACCGCACCGAGACAATTCGTCCAAAGACATTCGTTTTTGCGCATGGGAGTGAATCGACTAAACCGCGCGAATCGACCAAACAAGCACCAGAACAAGTCCAAAAGAATTACCGGATTCCAAGATGTTCATTTATATATTTACCGCACATTAAACATGATTATCATGTTTTAAACTACTCTGCGGACCTAGAGTTTATATCAAAACAAATTTTGATATTTTAAAGGGAATGACAGCGATTAGGAACGAGGATATCGCGGGGGCGCGCCGATAGCTCTTAATTTTCAGAGTAGTTTTAAACACTCTAAAAACTATTTACTCTCCTTTCCTGTGATAAAACCGATTAAACCTTGTCATTTAAAGCTCATTAAATAAGTCTTTTAAATCATTTAATATATGATACTAGTATTTGGCAAGTTCAAGGTCAATTTGTGAATTACGCGTTGACCCGACTCGAGCGTTTAGTGACAGATCAGGATTTTTAATTTTTACAGTTTGACGATTGATACGCGCTAATTAATATGCACGAGAAACGTACTTGTACGGTTTCTGAGTGGTAAAAAAGGACGTGTAATGAATCTACGACCCGATACACGATTTTAGTCTGTAAAATTGATAAAAAGCTCATATTGGATTAATAGATGTGTGCACGTGTGGTAATAAACATAATAAACGACATAAGAAGCTTTTCAAACCGGTTTATCAACGAATAGATTCAATTGGCTTACACAATTGGACGGAAAAATTGGTGAGGGCAAATGTGCAAAATATATGTGCCCCCATATTATTCCTGGTAAAATGACAAATGAATCGGTATAGTACTTAGAATAGAATATTGATATTATCTATCAATGTTAGGATTATCCAAACATTGATATTATGCTTTCCATAAAGGGATCGTACTGACTAAAACACGCAATGACCAAAAACCATCTAAACGATCAATAAACCACCAAAAAATCGCATAAAACATAAATATAGAAAAAACAACAACCAATAATACGCAGCAACAAACAACCAATATGAATATAATATTGTAATCTTTATGTCAAAAAATATATAATTATGACTAAAGGTGGTTGCATTCTTTCCTGCAGTCGATATCTAAAATTTCAACCAGGTTTTCATGATGTATTTGTACTTTCCCATAAAAATATTCGGAATTTCCTGAACTGATATGCCTTATGTTTCTGTAGACATCAGTTAATAAAATCATGTCGTATGTTTTGATATGTATGTTAAGGTATCATTATACCCAGCATTATACGGTACCGGGTACTAGATTATATACCTCATTTACATACTACAATGTGTTACATAAACTTTTCTAAGAATAAGTTTTTAAATTTTGTGATTTTTGGTGTGTTTTTTTCGTAATTAATAAAGAAAACAGAAATAAGATCTCGTCAATGAGATGTATATAACCCATATATAACTACATGAATAATGGCCGGGTTTTTTAAACACACATTGTTTTTACTGTGTTTTATTTGGTGGTTTATTGTTGGTTTAGATGTTTTTTTGGTGGTTGCATGTTTTAGTCAGTACATGAATACGTAAAGGGATACTGACGATTTTGTGTTTTGCATCGAAACATCAACTATAACATATCTAAAACAATTCTATGGCCTCCCTGTTATTGTTTTTCCGGTAACATAGTTACCATAAAAGCTATATAATGGTTTTTCAAATAATGAACATGACAGTGACACTTTAATCAATGTATATGGATTAAATCACAAAAAATGAATCAATATGGACACGAAATATGGAAATGACTGATTGCTTAGAAACAATGAAATGATAGTGTGAATTTCTTTCAGACCATAGGAATGACATAAGTATAAATATACAAGGAGCCCCCATAAAATTACCCTGACAGGCAAGGGTTGGTACGCGGCGCAATCTTATCACTAGGAACGAGTGCTGCCCCATACCATATTAGATTGGAGCAACCAGGGTTCTGAAATGTAACCTAGGGTCTTCAGCACAGTGCCATAAAATGTACAAAATAGATTTTGTTAAATTTAGCATAGAAAATATTATGAAATATATTTCGCCTCACCAAATCAGAAGCCTGTACTTCGCGATGTATTCGGTGGCCGGTACACTAATCGCGGCAAGGCTCAAGAGTTTTAGGTTCTTCACCTGTAAAAATCGTTTTTCAAGACGGCAAGGAGTTAAAGTGTCACCCAGGGCCACTCATTAAGCTATGTACTCACTCGTAATAGTCGCTTATGGGAAAACAATTAATGGTCCTAGGGCACACTTTAGATTTAATCCTTCAGCGAAATACATCAATCTATAGTTTGAAGTTATAATATTGGCTAATCATTAAAACATTATTCAGCTTGTATTGGTCAATAAATATATGAATTGAAAGAAATACAATGTACAAGAATTACCTGACAATTTTTAATCAATACTTCTAGGGCATCTTCATAGTTAGCATGTTGAATATGATGATCAACTACTCTCTGATAATCTGTAAGAGATATAATAATAGGTTTGATCATGAGCAGATTCAATAGCAAAAATGATGACAATGCCGTATTTTATACGTTTAGTTTTCGACCCCGCTGAACGAAAAATTAAAATAAATTTCCCGTCTCCATATGTAAAGAAATTGTCAGGTTTTAAGCCATGTTTGTAGTCCGGTAGCAGGTGGGGGGTAGGTACCACCTCGGGGGGGGCAACTTTTCATTGGTTGGATATAATAGATGGATGTCTGGAGCAGTCGAG
>JAUCNG010366595.1:0-11770 GCA_032353305.1 Cephalothrix spiralis
TCCAATATGCCAAATCAGCAAAAACCCCAAAATGGCCAAAAAGTGGACTTATGATGTTACGTTCCTACAGGCTTCATTTGTCATGGTCGTTGCTATGTTTAAATATACAGTATTTAAACTTCCTTAAAAAGTCACGTGAAATTTTGGGAAAACCAGAATTGGGCAATTATTATCCTTGTCTTGTTGTTGTAGTTTATTTGTCCACCGCCATACAAATGATCCCAAATTGCACACACATACCCAATCATATTGAAATATTTCTCATTCTAACCATACAAATCTTTCAAACTTAGGTATTGAAGTAGAATCGTGTTTGCTTATGTAAATGATCAATATAATATGAATCCAACTAGTATACTGTAGAAGGCAAGTAACTTCATACATGTACACGGATTGTTGATGTAAAGTAAAATGTATTTTCGTTATATTTTCTTGCTCTGCTGCTTTTTGAATCCGTCTTCCTCTTTTGAAGATGGGGAGTCAAGTTGCGAAATCGAGCAGCGTTGTCCACAAAATTGTTCCTGTCAGGAAATTCCGTCGACCGGGTAAGTAAAGTATAGTTATTATGATTTACGTAAAAGTTAAGTCCGCGAGCCGAACCAAGCGCATTCTGGTTGCCGCTAGGGGTGGCCTACCCTTATAAATGAGGGGCTGTATTTGCTGAAACTACTTACGGCATACTCTCGATAAATCTCCTGCCGCTAGCGGAAGCCAGATGCATTCCAAATTGAATTTTATTGCATGACGATCCAGGTGGTCTATTGCGTAAAGGGTTGGATTAAACCAAACCCTTTATACATCAAGGTTATGGGGAGATCGTCGGATTAAACCAAACCCTGGCCGGGTTCGGTTAACATTTTGGTTCGGGGTTCGAGTTTGGGTCATGGTCGGGGTAGTTGTGTTATAACCCTTCTGGTTGTCATTTTTATTCAGTATATTATTTCATGTGATATTTTCTCAAAAAGTTTGGGGTACGGCCCAGGCTCTAATTTCGGGGGCGGCACCGGGTCGGGTTATCATGTCATGCGACAAGACAGACCATAATTCATTAAATTATGCAGTGAACTATGCTGAAAATTCCAATAGTGTTTATTGATATTTGCTGAAAATTCCAATAGTGTTTAAATACAGCTTAAATTCTTGATACAGTCACTGATAAACTATATATTTTTGGAAAGGTAATTGGAAATGCTTATCAATAGTTTTGATTTTCCACACCATTTGTCGTGGTAGGCAAATTTGCTCAAAGTATAGCTTGTATCATATCAAATGAAGCTTATGAAAAATTGGAGCATTACAGCGCCATCTTTATGTGAGGATGAATCGGGACTCAATAGATGACAATATAAATAATGCACTAACTAGTATATTTATACTGCAAAATGAGCTGCACTCATCCTATTTTTCGTTTTGATATATTACAAGCCATACTTTTCGAGAACCTTTGTCTACAAATCCCCTGTATTGTGGGGTGGCGCATTGTATAACATGACCCTATTGTTCCAGAATCCGTTGTAATTTTTTCCATCTGCGCATGCGGAAACCTAAAACTCGACCGCGCATACGCATATATCGAAAACGACAAGATAACTTTTTCATACTGCACGTGCTTTAAATAAAATAAGCATAAATCAGAGAGCAAATCCCTGCAAACGATTTTTCTGGGCACTCGAGTGCAACTGTACTTGGCACAGCTGACGGATAGGCGGTGAAGTAAAGGTTCTTCACGACTCGGAACCCGCGGTATCTCCGGATATTACGACGGACGTCCTATAATAACAACAAAACGACACCAGTATTTAGGTGATGTACCTTATAAATATAGCTCATCCTATCGACAATGCATTTTATTTAATTTAATTTCAGGGTCGCCATCAGATGTGTTACTTTCGATAATTCTAGGATTCCATACTTGCCAAGCCGTATCGGAAGAAGGCATGTTGTAACTATCGAGTTAATTGTAGATAATATTACAGAAATAAGAAAAGGCGACTTCGTTGAAAACAAGGAACTTAAAATACTTGCTCTATCAAATACTCCAATAATTGAAAGTGGAGCATTGGAACCCCTACAAAACCTAGAAACATTGATTTTAATTCGCGTGGATGTATCAAAATTGATAAATGTTTCTTTTCAAGATTTGAATAATTTGAAAAGGCTTGCGATAGTAGCATCATATTCTCAAAATGATGGCATGAAAACTATAATTCAATTTCTTCAAAAGTTTCATAGTATAGAAGAGCTAAAGGTTGATTACACGACTTTACATATAGTAGACGACAATACAATTAAGAACAACAGCAAGCTGAAAAAGCTAAATTTTAACGTAGGTTTTAAATATGACGGACTGATTGTTAATATAACCGAAAAATCAATATCGGTCAATATCAATATCAATAATTTTCAGAATCACATGCCAGTTATATATGCACCAAAATGTGAAGTGAAAATCAAAATACATTCTGGGCAACTTGGCGAGAACCCAATATACATCGATACTCATATGATGTCAAAAATAGGTCGAAATAGTTCGCTGAGTCTAATATTTTATCTTCAGGGAGTACAACTTAATCTTGATCCAAAGGCATTTGAATTCAGAAAAATAAAAGCTGTTGAGTTCATTGGAAGTTTTGACACAAAAACCAAGAATTCCTTCATAAAAGATATTTTCTCCTCTCTCTCTAAGAGCCAAGTTGAAGCAATCAGAATATCAAATAGAAATATATTAGCTGTACCATTATCAAAAAGTTTATTTGCAGATTTAAGTGACACAAAAATCAAATCAATTGACTTAAGCTTCACATATATCTCGAAAGTAGAAAAACATGCACTTTCAAACTTAACGAGCCTAGAAACTTTAAATTTGGCTCAATCCTCAATCTATGATGTTTTAAACAATCTCCAAAGCCAAAACGTGAAGAATCTTAATCTATCAAATAACATTTACGAAGGAAGTTTTTGTAATATCATTAATAGGTTTCGAAAACTACAAAAAGCTGATTTTTCTCGAAGTGCTCATATTTGTTCATGTAAAGACGTTCCAAATAAAAGGATGTTAGAATTACATTTAGATGCAACTTATGTATGGGGGCACAATATAAATAAAACCGATTTTCGATGCCTTCAACAGTTAAAGGTGCTGAGTCTAAATGATAATTCTCCTTGGATGCGTCCTTCTTTTCCTCTAGATGACTTGTTAATTAACAACATGAAACAACTACAATATTTATACTTGAGAAATAATAAAGCTACTTTATCAAAATCTTCACCTTTTACGGGATTACAAAATCTAATTCATTTAGACATTTCCATCAATAATTTCCCAACTATTTACAATACAACTTTTGAGGACCTTATTTCGCTAAAAACAGTACTTTTATCAAGGTGCCAGTGCAGAAACTTAGAGTCCGGATTATTTCTTAGAAACAGAAACCTTGAAGTGATTGACCTCTCAAATAACGAACTGAAAACTTTAAGTGATGATTTATTAAAAGGTCTGACAAAGCTAAAACAATTGGATATGAGTAATAATAGGCTTACGACCATACCTCACCTAGCTTTACAGGATTTAAGGACTGTACTTGAGATTTCTTTAGATGGAAATCGGTTCATATGCGGATGTCTGAACAGACATTTGAGGGACTGGATGCAAAATGAAGCTTGTCACGAAAAAATCATTTCTGGCTATGACCAGAAATGCAGTCCGAATTCAAATGAAATGATTTACAATTTTGAAATCTCTTGGATAAGTTGTCATTTAGAAGTAGTGATAGCGATATCCGCAATACTTCTATTGGCCTTAGTGACACTACTTATTGTTGTGTTCTACAACTACAGAGTTGATATCCAATTCTGGTGGTTTGTAACACGTCGAAGAAAGACACATCGAAAAGTATCAGGTTATACACCTATACCGGGTGAACTAAGCTGGGAAGATGGGGATCCAACTCGCATTCCACAGTGGGATGCATTTGTGTCATACTCAAGCAAAGATGATGATTTTGTCAAAAACAAGCTGATTCCTAACTTGGAAAAATCTGATGCTGTCAACTTTGAGCTTTGTTTTGATGGCAGAGATTTTGACTTGGGTGCATTCATTGCTGACAATATTGAGCACGCTATCAACAAGAGTAACTGGATCATGTTCATCATTTCAAAGAACTTTCTGCTCAGTGATTGGTGTAAATATGAAGTTAGGCAAGCCGAGTTGAAGTGCTTTGAAGCCAGAGAAAATGTCACTATCCTCATCTTTTTAGAAGGGGTCAAAAGAAGCAAATTACCAAGATCACTGAAGATATTATCAGAGAAAATAACATACCTAGAATGGAAAGAAGGGCAAAAGAATGAAGATTTGTTTTTCAAAAAACTCAAAATTCTCCTTGCACGAAAGAGAAAGTGCAGTGAAACCTGAACAGTCAAATTATAATGAATCCTTCAAATTATTTGAAAATTATAATGCAACTTATAAAATGCTTAGGCAAAGGTGTCAGAAAACATAGATAGTTAATTTGAATGTTAAATTTAATTAAACTCGCAAGGAAACTACATGTTTTGTAGATTCTTTTGTCAAAAATTAGCTTATGCATATGTTTTTTTATATATGTTGTAGTAGGGATGATAGGCTTTCATTATAACGAAAGGTCATGTCCCCGGGGGTCAAAGTCAAGGTCAAATATATAAGTAATGTTTTTCAACATTCAACCTCCCTAAGAGGAAAAATGATTAAAGATTTAGAATCCTTAGCCCATTTCCTTTTCAATGATACCAACTTCATTAATTTTGTTCAAATATTAACAGAGCTATGCAGGATGTCTACTGACTTCTGAGCCTCAATTCATAGAAAAAATATAATTTATTTAATCAGACACCCTGTAGGCCTGTATCATATTAAAAACTCAGTAATTCAATTATGAGAGTGGTTTTTACGTTGGAGTGCAGGTTAGGTAGATTTTAGTATATTTAACAAATGTCTTCGGCATAAATTTAAGTCAAACTATTTAATGGAATACCAAAAATTCCATAAATTTGTAAAATGTGCCTCTGTAAATATTGTATAATCGAGATACACATTAGTATTGTAAATATTAATTATCAAATATATATATATCCATTATGTAGAGCTATAAATACAATAATCTGTGTTTGTTGTATGAGTATTAAAATCCACAATGATCAAAACCGAAAATGAATTTAGAAATTTTAAATTTCTAAATAGTTTTTCGGTTTTAATCATTGAGGATTTTTATACTTATATTCATATATTTTCATACAAAGCGAACATTCTTTCTTTAATATATATATTTTTTTAAAGAGTAACTTCAATATAAACAATAACAAGAGCTTATGTGTCAAAAGCTCGATCTTGACAATAATTATACGGCAAATAAAAGTGACATCGATTATGGGCGCATAATAAAATTATTATAAACGGAAAATCGATAAAATATGGGTGCAGTGCATTTTTATGTTTTTTATTCTTAAAATGTTCTGTATTCTTAAATATTAATTATATACTTATGTACTTTTCAATTAAAAAAAATTAGGTTTATTGAGAGTAAATCATTATTGTGTTTATTATATGCTTTCATTATTAATAATATAATCATTTGCATGATTTTAAGTATCTCATAAAGTTTTTCTATAGGCTATATATGCTAAATATTTTTCTGTAATTTGGGTCATTGCATGTCCTAAAATATTTCTATAAGGATTCAAACTCAAAAATTTAGAACTACTATTTTAAAATGCTTAACAAGCAAACTTAGTTAATAATTTAAATTGATGTTGAGCGCCGACGGCGCGAGAGAAAATGTCCAAAATTTGCTCAAATAAAAATAATGCGAAAAAATTTAAGACATTTTACAGCAGAAAAAATATTTTAAAATTTTAGATTATTTTAATTTTAGGACATTTAAGGAGCGATTTTTAAATTCTAGGACGACAATGACCCATGCATGGACGATATATATCACCATGTATTATTTTACATTTATAATCTGAATATGTTACAATTGTAAGTCTTGATATTTAAGCTAAATATAACGAAATATATAAAGTCTGTGTTATGAACATTGTTGAGTCTACAGTAGACTTTCGTTGTTTGTTTGTATCGTCCTTTTTCCATAAGTTTTGTTGCCCAAGTTAAAAAATTGTCCAAAGTCATGACTTCGAGTATACTAACCATGCAAGCACTTCATTGATAGGACAGGGGTCGGATGGACTTCTCGAAATAGACACAGAAAGCCCGTGCTCGAGCTCAACATATATGCTCCGCACTCTAATCTTTTTTATATACCGATTAGAATGGAGTATACGGTGAAGAGAGGGACAAGGTCCCACTTTTCTCTCAAAAAATCCCACCGCTTGGGGAACAAAAATGACTTTTCCAAAAAATCTTGTCGGCGGTAAAAAAATTTAATTTTTGATTTTTTTGAATATTTAACGTCTGAGAATTCTATCGGGTAAAAAATTACCCCGACGGCTTTTTTCTCTCGAAAAGTCCGCCGCCGGCGAAAAATCATATGTTAATTTTTTCTTCAAATTTGACGTCTGAGAATTCCATCGGCGGTAAAAAACAGCGGCTTTTTCTCTCGAAAAGTGCGCCGCCGGCGGTATAAATTTTTTTTTAAATTATTTCCATTTTTCGGAAATTCTTATCGGCGGATCCGTAAACCTATCTATTTTATGTCTTATATTGACCAAGCCAGTTTTGGTCCGGACCTTCGGTACGGGCTTGACCCTTCCGGGATCCGGGTCGGGCCCTTTTGTATTAAAACTGATTCTTTTAACTTACCATGCGCAGCTTTGAGGAGATCGACAGCTTTTTCGTGATTTTCACCTTCAACACTCTGAAATATTCAATACATTATTTAAATTGGGCTCGGTGGTAATTTATTATCCAGCGGACCGATTTACTAAATCTGATCACTTCCGGATTTTATTTTGAAAGTGATTTTCCAGCATTGGATGGAAAAATTGGCGAGGGCAATTATTTTTGTACCAAAAGTGCCCCCCCCCCCCAGCGATTTAGCATACTGGCGGATAGTTGACCCCAACAAACTATATATTTCTAGAAAGGCAAAAAAATAATTTTCGGATTTTTTTAAAAATCGCAAAAACAGGGATCAGCATTTTCCAAAACCTTTCCAGAAATATAGTTTATAAAAATATTTATTGTGGTAGTGGGCGGCCAATATTGGACAACATTGGCCCCCATCGCTATATTTAAAAATCCTTTGAAGAAAATCGACAAAATAGAAATAATTTTGAGAATTTATTTATTAGCTAATCGATAAAAAACTTTAACTTAAAACGGGAGGGTGACCCCAAAACTAAATGGACTTAGTCCAAGCTTACTAGTTGACCATATTCATAATTTGACTCGACCAAGGCGAAGCCAAGCCGCCAAAATCTTAATTTCGCAAACCTATTTGGCTACTACGGTAAATTAGGATAAGAGAACTTTTTATTCACGGTCTTTACATGCTGGCTCCAGTTGATCCAGCGGAACTACATGAACTACAGGAACTCATGTAGCCCTGGAGGTTCATCACATGTCAGCATGGGAAAACGCCTAATCGGCTACACTCATTATGCACTGCACTTATCATAAAATCCGAAATTTGTGCGTATGCGTATGTACTTAACAATGCTTTGGTGCAATAAGGGCGTATGTCACATTTTCTTAAAATCCAGTTCTGCGTCATGAAATTCCGATGACGCCATAATTTCATGACGTAATGAAAATCTATTGAGTTGAAATTTTTGCTGATTCTAAGACCTTATATAATATTATACCTTAACTTACATTATGGCTGCGGTTATCTGAAATTATTCGCCGATTAACGATAAACGTCGAGCCCTTAAGCATTATCCAAGCTCACTACAACTGTCACCCACATTGTGATGCATAATCAAAGACCCTCTTATGAGAGAAAAAATCTTTTTCTTGCACATACGCCCTTATTGCACCAAAGCGCCGCTATATGGATGACCCCTAGAGTGCATTCTGATATCATCAAGAATTCCCAGCAGCGTACTCTTTGTATCTCTTCCCTTATAAAACTGATTTAATTTCATTAAGAATTCACGAAAAAATAGTGGATAATAAACTAACGTGGCTAATTGAGCTATAATTAAATTCTAAATGGCGAAAAGAATTTCGTCAATATTAGTGGCGATTGTTGATATATACACGACGCATGTAATAAATATTGGGAGTCAATTTCGGAAAATGTCGCAAAAAACTGTTATACAAATTCTACAATTTCTACGTGAATAGTCAATGGAATGGAATCGGATTTTTTCTTAGAATGGGTAGAGATAAAAAGTGCACGCTGCTGGGAATATATGGTCTAGGTCTCAATTAACAAAAATTGCATCTAGCAACTGGGCTAACAGGAGGGACCAAAACTTACCACTCCATTGACAGACAATAGCTGGTCACCTCTCTTTAATCCACCATGTCGGTCAGCCACACCACCTGGTATGATACGTGATATATAAATAGGAGAATTCTGTTCACGTCCACCCATAACATTAAAACCTAAACCTTCTTCTGTTTTTGGTAATTCAACAACTCGTGGATGTGAGTGGCCTTCACTTGCAGCGAATGCGGCGACTGTAGCCTAAAGTATTAAAAGAATTCATATGTTAAAGTTAGTAAATATTATCATCACGTTAAAAACATACAGTATTATAATATAAAATATAAATGAACAGTGCGCTTTGGTCGATTCACTCCCAGGCGCAAAAACGCGTACCAGAACTTGTCCAAATTACCGGATTCAAAGATGTACATTTATATATTTACCACACATTAAACATCATTTAAACATTTTAAAAACTATTTACTCTCCTTTCCTGTGATAAAACCGATTAAATTTTGACTTTTAAAGCTCATTAAATAATGTCTTTTAAATCATTTAATATATTAAATTATGAGGCCTAGTTTGGTAAGTTTCCAGCCACTAGTATTTGGCAAAGTGACAGATCAGAAAATAAAAATTCATCAGCGCTAATTAAGATCAATTAATATGGACGAGAAACGTACTTGTACAGTTTTCCAGTGGTAAAACCGTATGTGTAATGAATCTGCGACTTTAAGTCCGTAAAATAGATAAAATCTCATATTGGATTAATAGATGTGTGGTAAATTACAGTACTGCCTCAAAACATCTTACCACACATATAATAATCCAGTATGAGATTATTATCGATTTTACTTAGTACAATCGCGTACCAGTACGCGTAACGTCTTAAATTCGTATATTTTCTTTCAAAATTTAATTAACGCAGCTGTTTATAATGCATCGTATTTTTAAGTTAGTTTAATCTCAGAAAAACGAGAGTAATTGATAACAATATTATTACAAAGTAGAATGATAGTGAATGTCAGGTAAATATGATTGAACATCTTAAGCTTAACATCAATTCCAGCAAATTTTGGACTAGTTCTGGTACTTATTTTTTGCCCGGAGAAAATCGACCTCACCTTTGTGCGTTCCAACCCAAGGCGCAAAAACGCGAACCATGACTTATCCAATAATTACCGAATTCCAAGATTCTAACTTCCAGTCACGACATCTTGAAAAAGTCTGGATAACTAGTCAGTCTTTTTTAACTGCCAAATAACCGAATGACAATAAATTTACGCGGCGACTTTTATTTCTCAAAATTCCATGACATTTCCAAGTTTTTTCAATTTTCCATGACATTTGGGCCAGTTTTGGATTTCCAGACCTGTGGTCAACCTTATTTACCGACCGAGGTTCCAACATGTCCACAAACGTTGGTTATAAGTCAGGAGATAAATTTACCTTGGCAGTGGCATTAGCTCTGATTTCAGGACTTCCCGTAATATCAACAGTCTCGTAGACACGTTCATAAACTTCTCTGACAGCTTTGGCAAAATCACTTTGCAGAATTTTATGGAGAGCTGCTAATTTGCTGCCTTGTAGATTTTGATCTGAAAACAGAATATATAATGTTAGGGGCAGACATAATCAAATTGTTCACAATCCGCCACATGTGTATCCCATTACACGATTTGTATACAAACAGAATATCTTAACTACGTCACATTTAGAATGAAATCAAGAAAATTTGAAGGAAAATTTTTGTGTCAACTTACATATATGCTTTCATAAACTAAAGGTTTGAATAAGGACAATAATCGACTAGAATCATTAAATAAACTAGACAAACAGGGTCTTACTTTTGTGATAATAATCTATATAACTGAGTACAAGCAGATTATATCTGTCAATAAATTGAAATTCACTGGACTGTTCTTGAAAGGAATTATGAATTGCTACGCATCAAAGAGCCTCGACAATTAGCACTGTATATAATGATCACATATAGACGTTACATTTCGAACTGAATAAAGAAACGTTCTTTTGAAGAATTTGTGTGTGCTATCTAGGACAGGGGTGCCGCGGACCCATCTAAATAACCTTAGGAATTAGAATATTAAAACAAAAATTTGTCACATTTAGAAAATTTATGAATAACAAATAATTGACGAACCAAGTTCAGTTTTTACCTTCGGAAAGAAAGAGTTTATATGTATTTGGTCAATTTAAAAGTAAATCATGGTGGATACAAATCGACAAAAACGCTATATAAATCGTTGTTTATTCTTTTCATCCATTCTATTTTGAAGAAAATGTCCTTATTTTGTTCACTTTGATATTTTCGAAAGGGAGAGTCAGAGTACTCCAGTACATTCACTTTTGAAAGTCATCATAACTCAAGAACAAATATTTACTTTCAGTTTCAGTAAACCGCCCCTTATATCAATATATGCCTCAGAATAATATATTGTTCTTCAATCAAATTCATGAAATGAATTATCGAGGGTTTACTTACTTCTCTGTAGTTCTTCTAATAATTCACATGCTCTGTTGACATCTGAAAGAAAGGATTAAAAACGTTAATTTGTAAAACTTAGTATTTTGTACTGGCCTCGGCTTTTCATAGGCATTACCTTGTTAATTGGCATTTTGCTGAGGGTCTTCAAATTGACCATCATATGGGCCCCTGGTACTGAGAAAATTAAGCTTTGAGCAAGCTAAAAAAAAAGGTCAGTTTAAAAGTCATTTCTGTGTTGTTTTTAGGACTACTGACGTACACCCTAGCTTTCTTCGGAGATTTCAGAAATGTTAATCAATTGGACCATTCAGATGCTTCTCAGTCGAATACAATGAAATGATGGGTACATACCACTAATTCATCGGGATAGGAAAACAGTACTAAATTACACAAAATCAATCCAAAAAATCGGCTCAATATGAACCATTACATTTTAAAATGTTATATGTAAAAAAAACGCAATAATCGACAGATTGTATCATCCAAATATAAATATATCACACACATGATAGTTTCAAGAGAAATCTCGCGATGTGACGTAATAGAGGAAATCCCCTAAATCATGAAATGTATGTCAAAAACCCAATTACTCATGAAATTATAAAACTGCTTTAGAGTGAATTAACTTCATTCAACTTTTATATGCATATTTTGACTCTACCCTAACACCCATTCACCAAGTAACAAGCCTACAGCTTCATTAACTTGGATAATATTGTGGGCACTATTTTTGATGACAAATTGAACCTTAACTTTCAATCGATTTAGTGGTAGCCTATGTATCCTGTCACGAGAAAGCAAGGAGGTATGTCGGTAGAGTAAAATTGACCTCTTACCTTATATTTTATAGTTAGTTAGAATTATGAGATATGACTGCGCATCACTTATTCACTTT